>OMNW01009839.1:42420-78236 GCA_900303245.1 Selene dorsalis | reverse complement strand
CTTTTTAAAGGCTCTGCATGAGTTAAGTAAATGAGCAGTATGCATGGCCTTTTTGACATTCATGCTTCCTGACACCACCTGCGATCCCTCCATTCTCATGTCTCCTGGTGCTGCAGGAGGTGTATGATGGGAATCCACTTCCCTCCCAGACAGACAGCTGCTTGTCTGTGGCAGGGCAGCACGTTTACCTCCGTCAGCAGCATATTAGTGAATGACAAGGCCCCCCACTCAGACAGCAAACAGTGCATTAGGTATTGACCCTGATTAGCAACGTTTGGCCCGGTCTAAGCCTGATGTAAACACATGAGGAGCCTTAATGTGGATTGACTTCATGTTTCTCTGTATGTGGCCGTGTAGCTCCTTCCCACTGCAAATAAACCACCGCCAGTCGTTGTCAGTGACAGCGTGGCCTCAGTGCAATAAGTGTTATAAGTCATTAGGCAAATTATTTACTCTGCTTCACTATTTCCTATGTAAATAAAGAGGTGAAGGCAGCTGTATGTAAACTACATATGAATGGGCCCAGACGGACAGAAAAGAGGAGGGAGACACCGGGAAGCTTTAAGTGAAACAAAATATTTTATTTTTCAGACATAAACTCATCCATATTATGTACAGCTTGAAAATATAACACATCAGACAGAATTTGAATGACTGCTGCAGATTCAACAAGACTCATACAAATTCAAAATAAAAAAAGATCATTATCAAAATTTACAAATTATATTAAAAAAAAGTGCTTGTGGAAGGAGGAGGAGTTTGATGGCAGTGGCTCTGCCTGTTGTTTGGGAAACTCCTGGTAAATGTCCATTTAAATAGGAAGTACTAGACGTGTTGCTGAAAACCTTTAAATATATCAACACCCCGATGAAAAGACACTGTAGTTTCCTATACCGCCTGACAGCATTTGGTGATTATAGGATCACTACAGCTGTTTTCCATGACTTCATACTATGGACAAGTTGTCCATTGTGCACGCACACCTCTCTACAATCATGTTGGGGAACTCGGCCACTTCGATCTCAGTGTAGTCGCCCTTCTTCACCAGGTACATGATGGGCAGGGGGGCGCTCTCGGACACTGTGCACCTCCGCTCGCCGTAGCCGTAGTTACGCTTTGGCTGTTTGCAGCCTCCAGTGCAACTGAAGGCCTGGTAACCCGCAGGCTCGATGATCCAGTACTGCGTCCAAGTGAGCGCACGGAAGTTGATGAAGTGCTGCTCCCTGCAGCAGGTGTCTTTGTTCTGGTTGAGGTCACAGTCGCCACGGGAACTGAGGAGGAAATGATGAGGAAAGATAAATGGCATGTTCCAGGAAAGGAGGTGGGGGTGGCCGGAGGGGACGAGGGAAGAGGCCCAGAATCTCTTAGCTACGCCCCTGTCTGCCAGACTCCCACACTATAACATTTCTTTTATCTCCCCCAGTAGAAAACCTGTACACTATTCAGTGATATTGACACATAAGATCACTGATATGTGACTAACACCTAATTAAAGTGAACGTGCCCTTGGAGACATGTTGTTGCCTTTCTCTATCTAACTAACGCCCCTGTGCCACTCCACTACCACTCTACTAATGAATGCAAATGGTGACAGGTAAGACACAGAAAGAGGATATGGGCTAATTGTCACACTGATACAATATCCTGTATATCAAAAGCTCGCGCCCTTACCCGTACTCTTCGAGGTTGAGTGTGTAGAGGATGAGCTCGGGCTTTCCCAAGGTGTTGTCCGTCTGCTCCTGGGTGGTAAAGTGGACACTCTTGGCCATCTCTGCCGCGTAGCTGCCAGGTCTCTCGCCCTCGATCCACACCTCCAGGTGCATAGGTGTCTTCTGCTGCGTCTTGGACCAATAGTGCACCGCCTGGGTCACATCAAAGCTCTTCCAGCCTGTCTCGTGAATGGGGATCAACCTGTGAACACGAAAGATAAGGACGATTAATTAAAGGAGATACAGCCGAGGGGGATGCAATTGAATTATGGTTAAGATAACCCACTGTCGCCTCTGGGTATGAGGATATGGTCCATTACCTGGAGTCGACCAAAGATGTCCTGTTGGATCCGTTGGGCAGCACCTCCACCCAGTAGATGCTGACCCGGGCGTTGCCGACGGGCCGGTGGCTCTTCCTCTCCACGGCGAAGCGCTTGTGGTAGTTGACCCGCTGGTAGAGCTTCAGCTCGGCCATGGTCACCTCGCTGTTATCCGGGATCCTCGCCTCCATGTCGAACACCATGCGATACCGAGTGGTGTCAGAGTACACATACTCCCCGGAAATATCTAAAGCAGGAAGCAATTGCGAGGTTTTAGTTGACTTTCTTTCCCGAGAGTCTTAAAATCTGGTGTTTTTTAAAGGGAATCTGGTGCGTAAAACTGGTTTTGCGCACTGACACACAATTACGCACTGTGTACTTCAGTGTGTTAAAGCTATTTCCACATCAGTTCCTACAAATGACATGTTATATGTATTAAAAACACAGCAGATCTTTACCTGCATTACCGGGGATTCCTCTCAGGATGCCCGCCAGGCTGGGCAGAGATCTGCGTCTCCTGCTGTGGTGCATCTTCAGCATGGACAAGTACTTGTTTCTAATATGCGCCGGGACAACCAGGTTCTCCAGATCCCTCTTGTGAATTTTGGGAACTTCATCCAAGCCCAGCTTCTCCAGCAGCGCGTCCTTCATATCCTGATGCGTAAAAGCCTTGGTGAGACCCAGGAGAGCGGTGCACAGGACACAAGCGCGGAGGAAATCCATGAGTAGAGAGTAGCACAAGTCACCCAGAGATAGACAGTGTCCCACCGACACTTCACTGGCCCCTTATATTGCTGCGGCCCTCCCAGTCGTTCGCACTTTGTCGATGGGGGCAGGGACCCTTATCAGAACAAAGGTGCGACAATTCAGCCCCATCCTAAACAGGATATCTAAGTGGCCATACTTCAAACAGCAACAATTAGACTCGAGTGCCAAGGATCGCAGTATTGTGGAGGTGTAATTTCACCATAGTTCCACTAAAACTATGCTTCATGTTGGTGGCCTCTGTTCCATCTGATGCCACAGTGAGCATGAGATCTGCTTCTTTATGGGATAAATAAGTCAGACGATTAAAGAAAACCAGACAATTAAATCATGGTTTCTTTGTGTACTTTATGTATTTGGAAAATTCCTCAACCATATATAAATCTTAATAGGTATTAAGATGGTTTGATGCTATTTCTGAGACCCTCTCTGATCAAAAATGGTAATCATTGGATTTTCTGAGGTGTCAAAATAAAAAAAAGTTCATATCAGCATTTCAGAAACCCATTTGTCCAGCCCTGTTTAATAAATCATCAGACAGTATCTGAACAGTGTAATCACTCATGTGAAGACATAATAGTATCATCTCCATAAATTTAGCTGCATGAATCAAAGAGTTTTATATGTCCTGACACTTTTATTTCTCCAGATTTAGCTGATTTTCCAGCCCAGTCTGCTGGGATCGTGTTCTCTGCTACTACACATGCACTCCAGACAGACATCTCTTGACCCTGTGAACCTGAAGTGCCCTCTCCTCAGTAGCACCCTTGTCTACACACACACACCCCACACTCTGATGTGTACATTCCTCTGGACGATGTCAGGCCGGGCCAGTCTGGCAACAGTCTGTCACACAGCGGGCTTATTTCTGCCCGTTGGCTGGAGAGCAGTTTTTTGCCAAGCAAAGGTAGAGGATCAGGACTAAAACCGGCACGCCATCCGGTCTGTTCACCGCGGTACAAGTGTATGAACAGGGGGTCGAGGAGGAAGTGGCACAGAGCCTGCAGGGAGGGGGGTCAGAGGATTAGATGTTTATTCCGAGCCCTGTCACCCATTCTTGGCCCTCTCTAGCAGATTAAAATTATTAGCCAAACAGACAGTTAATCCGAGGGCCGGGGGGCTGGCGTGGATGTGGATTGGGGCAGGCTCTTCACAGGTTGGTGATTATCTGATTCCATTGCGAGGATTTGCCTTGCCTTTTTTGTCACACAAACATTAGAAGAGGGGTGCTCTCACTGGCTGCCCAGAGGGCCCTGCCTGTGGTTGTGTATTGGGCTGTGTTTGCTTAGAGATGTCAGACAGACTGAAGGGACACACAGGAAGAGCAAATGACAGATGACTGCCAGACCTGCTCGCTCTGGCCACTGCCTGCAGCTCACAAACAAGACAAATTATTAATCAGTGCTGGAGACCTGAGGCCACACCATCACATCTCTGTACAGTGCAAAACACAGATTGTAGCACTGACAGATCTCTCACTGACATGAGAAATATAGTTATGTGTTAGTTAGGCAGCTCCACATTTAATATACTTGTTTTGTTGTTGTTTTTGAATATATAATGCTGTTGCTTTAGCCTTCAAACTTGATGAACCATATTTTTCTTGCAAATACATTTTTTCTTTTTTCTTTTTTTTGCAGGTTTTTAACTTTTACAACTGAATTATTCACTAAATGGTGTGTATGTAGAATAAGCATCTGCCTTAAACTGTATGTATTTCTGTGATTTTTTATTTTCATAATTTATTATTTATAATTACAGATTTTCAAATGGTTTATATATTCTTAAAAAATGTAGTTGTTTTCATTGTTTTGTTTTTTTTAATTACTTTGTATAGTACTCCTTAATGAAACACCAATAAACATAGTGTAACTGAGTCAGAGTTAGCCTAAATCTGTCTGTTGTTCCCCAAAATGGACCATAAACAGAGCAGGAAAATTACATCATGTATTTAACTTATATCACATGGTAAGTATGGATATGGTGGTAACACACCTTTTTACCACTGATAAGTAAATCAACATTTGTGCACACTTAATAACAAGAAATCGTCTTTTCCTCAGTTTGATCCTCCACTCAGACTCATTTTCAAAGCTGACCCTGACCCTAACGTCCACACTATCAGATTGTCTGATGTCAGAATCATCGGTGCAGACATGTAAATTCAGGGCTCATCTATTGTCGAGTCCAGCCAGAGCCCTGTTCTCCACAGCCTCAAATACATAGGCCCGTGCTGCTCTCCTTGCCTCACATTACAACCCCTAATTCGGGAAATTAAGATGCCCTTTGTGTGATATTTCTCAGTCTTTCTTCCTTCCCATTGCCAATCAAAGCCAAGTTGCTTAGTTCAAAGCCACATCTGATGCCCCTAGGTGCCATTTCTTTTCAATCAAAGGCCAACAAGCTCCTACAATCAACAACACAGGTGTTAATTAACATCCAAGCCATTTGCATTCAAAAGCAGTCCAATTTATAGGTCATTCCCTTCCATTTGTGAAACATGAAATCCCCTTTGCTTGGAGAAACTGCTGTTTGTAGAGGGCCAACTTCAAATGCCCACGGGAGACAGATATCAGAGGGGAAGAGCTGCTGTGGTGTTGCTGTGTTTTCCATGAGGTTTGCACATCATATCACAGCATCTCATTACAGACGTCTTCCTGAGAGCGAGGCGGAGCTGCTGCCTGCTCCACAAAGTCAATATTGAACTTGTGTTGGTGGGCATTGTAAATTCCTCATTATTCACATAGCTGTATTGTCAGCAACTTCCTGATCTACTATTGCCTGCATGAGCTTAACATCAAATATTTGGTGGAATGAGCCGCTCTACTTTGCACCTTAATGACCCATACAAGCTTTTTTTTTTTTTTTTCGTGCTGGGCTCCAAACCACAGAGAGTGAGTCTGGATCAAATCCATCGAGCTGCTTGCCAATAATCATTGATCTGTCTGTCAGAGGGTGAAAGCGCTAGACCTGTGCAAGGACAACACAATTATTGCTCAATGGCCTCCACATGTAGACAAAGTACAGGACAGTCTAATTGCATTTCACACAGCTAATGACAGGCCAATCAGCCCAGAGACAAGAGGGTTTAATCCCAGTAGTGTAGACTTAACCAAATAGGATCAGACATGATTAGATAGGACTAACAATAAATATTTTTGATCAACTAATTAATGGACAGGGGAGATTTTTTTTTTTTTTTGGTATGCAGGGTACTGGAAGGTGCATTAAAGTGATTATCAAAATGAAAGCCAAAAACAATAGGCTGCAGACAACAAGTTACAGGTTCACTGGGCCATGATGTACGATCATTTTTGTGACAGAGAAATATGATCATTTCTGTGACTGAGAAAGTGGTAAATGTGAGAGGCACAGTAGGAGAGAGGTGGGTGAGAAATTAAAGGAAAGACCTGACACACAAATGGAGATACAGTCTCTTCACTAACATCATCACAACACCGAAACAGCACATTAGGGACTATGTTTTGTTCATCATCCAGTAAAGTCAAGAGACTTGTGGAGCAGTGAAGTGTGTGGTGACCCAGCACCTTACTTACACTCTTTACGTTGGGTTGTCCTCTGAACTGTCATGTCTGTGTATAGCTATACTTCAATGAATACAAGACAGCTACAGTTACCTACAAAAACATCAGCTTTTAAACAGCTGTGGGGAGGCCATGTGTACAGCAGAGGGCGCTATTGTAGTGTTATTCAAGCAGCCAGTGCTTTAAAAAGGAACATCCACCTTAAAGAGTAGAATTTCCACTGAAATTCTGTGACAGTTAAATCACACTTGCATTGAATTAACAGTGGTCTTCCCAAACCAGAAACCACTGTCAGGACTTGAATCAACGATGCTGTCATTTCACAACAGCTTAGATCATCTGCTGAGATTTACATCCACTGAATTTTTATCACTTCTTTTATTTTGTTTCTATTTTAATGTATTTCTTTTCCCTTTTCATTGTGTTTCAAAATGTATGCTATTTTAATGTGTATCTTCACCTCATTCAAAAGATTCCTCAGTTGAAAGACACACAAATAAGTATAGTTTTTTGCACATTTTTACAAATATATATAAAGTGTGTTTTGTAAGTCCTCCTGTTGTCAGTCAAAATGGATATTGAATCCCAGTAAAAGCACCACTGCCGCTGTAGATATTATGGTCCATTACTGTCATGATAATCAACAATTATCACTGATATTGATCAAACACCTGAGTCAACCCCTTATTTATTTGATTGGAGGTGGGTATTATCCTAGTCAGGTCTTGTTAGGTCAAAATACTAGAGTATATAATACAATATATTTAAATCAACTTTGATGAGCCTTTTTTTTTACACACTCAGCATGACAAAAATCTCAAAACAGTTGACTATTCAAGAAATGCTGGAGTGGGGGAGAGCAGAGATAATAATAGATCAATAATGTAAATATGTAGATGTAGCATTTAGTCTCATTTCTCCTTGCAATTTTAACTCATGCATTTTACTCCTTAGACCTCCCAATCACACAGCCTTCAAGACTTTTGGATTTTATCTTGGTTAAGTAAGTGAAATATCATGTTTTATACTTGTTTGCAATTGTGATTGAGCCAAAAATAAAATAAAAATAAAACTGGTAATGTTCAGCAGTGCAAACTTTGCTGCTCTGTGATAAGGTGACCTGGTTCTGTTTAGCCACACATGGGACAGAGTCATAAATGTTGGGAAACTCAGAAAGAGCGGAGACACTTTTTGCTTTTTACTGGTGTTGTTATGTTGTTATGTACTGTTGCTCACGCACTTTTACACCAAGGATATTTCCAAACCAGCACAATCAATCATCTCACAGTGGTTACACATTGTAGAACATATATATATGTAGTCATGTCCGGCTGGTTCTGATAAACACTCATGCCAACGCAGTATGCTTCGAATTACATCTTGGTCAGCATCGAAATCTATTTTATTGGACATGTCTTGCATGCTAAGTCATTCTGTGTGTTCTCATCTCATCACAGTGTCTCTTTGTGCCTTTCTTCTCCCTGGCATGGGAAAGGACTGCAGCAAGAAGTCATTTGAACATTTTCTAACATATACAAGCATTTTATTTAATGCTGGCCTGTACTGGTTTGCAGTGCAGAGGCACACAAGGTTCCTATCTCTGGCTTATACCCCCTAAGATTCAGCTATGTGCTATGAGGGCTGTTAATCATTAACAGATGTACTTTGAGCAGTGATAGGAGCCATGCGCTTCAAAAGGACGGGACATTTCCAAACAAGAGATGATAATGAGTTCAAAGTGACACAATGTTAAAGTGCACAAAGCAACATACATTAGTTTTTTATACGTAATTGAATAGATGTCTGATCAAGCTGGATTTTATTGTCACATATCACTTTTGACATACTACTCTAAAGGTATGGAACTGATGTTTACATACACAATAATGTTAAGTAAGGTAAGATAAAAAGGCACTCTCAGCAAAACAGACAGCATGGCTTGGTTGACAGAGGACCATCTGTGTGACTCAGCTACTGTATGGATCTGTTTAATTCAGATGTACGGACCTGTGCCTATGAAAAGCCCGACTCAGTCTTTCTGCAGGAATTCACCAGACATCAGTCATCAGAAACCCCTGTTCTAGCCTACAGGCTGGTCTGCCCTTAGCTTCAAGCCTCTCTCAGCCAGAAAAACCTGATACACTTTGATGTTGTGACACTGCAGTCAAAAGGCCCAGACAGATTTTTTTGGGGGGGGGTTTAAAGCTGCTATTTCTGATGTTGTCTGTGAAGATCTGATGCAATTTATTAGATGCAGTCAGCCATCTGTGCAGACATGTGCACATACATGCAGTGCCATTATTATACAAATAGACACGTTTCATGAGTCAGTTGGAGCCAGACGACCATAACCTGCCACAATTTATCAGAATTTCCAAGTTTATTCATTTGCATCGGTGCATGGCACAGGGAAACAAGTCAAGGTTGTGTGAATGTGGCCACCAGCTTTCAGCACAGGTCCTCCTGACGCACATCGCTCTGTTCTACAGTGTTTGGCAGCCAGTTAAAGGGACAGTACTCATTGTTATTCCAGTCTGGAGAAAATATGTCTTCCACGCACCACGCCACCAGCACACCGACAGACAGCCCGCAGTTTCCATTCACAATATTGACAGCCCCCACCAACACCGCCACCATCACCACCACCACCACACGTCCCCTCCTCCCTCCGCACAGCAGATGCTGCCTGTGACGGGCGCCATGATGATGATCTGGGATTTTGCCTGCAGCAGCAACCGGAGCTACTATAACGCGTGAAGATTGGCCGCCAGCTATAAAGGAGTCCGACTGGTTCACAGTTAAGCACAGCAAAGATGGCGGGTGTGCGGATTCCGAACTGTGCGCATGCGCGAGACTTGGAAAATATCCATAATATTTTGTACAAATTCGACGTTTGCCGTAGTCGCAACATATCTTGTCGCAGTCAGGGCAGTTCTTGTTAAGTATAAAAGATTTAATGAATTTTATGAAGGTGTTTAAGTTGCTTTTCATCAACGTGTGCCAGCAGCGTTGCGAGCTAAGCGTCCATTTGTAACCCATTCATATTTTACGGCCGAGCCCTACTTCCCACAATTCACCGCGACGTTACGGACAGCGCTGTCTACTTGCTTGTCTCTAACTATGGAAAGTCTCTGGCAGCAAGCTGCTGGTAGCTTGACTGTGCAGACACGGCAAGAAGCGACCGACCGGCGGCGGAGGCAGGCAACACTAAGGGAAGGACAGGGGGAATTTAGGCTGTGTCCCGTATTTGGACTAAGCTAGACTAGACTACAGCTTGCCTTTTGACATGAAGCGAGGTCCTCTGTAACCTTCAGCAAGGACCCGCATTTCTAACGGCTAACTTAGGGGCTGTTGGAACTCTCGAACTAACCGTCTTTTGAACTGTGAAGAAACTAAAGAGACATTTGGTTTCTGGACGAAGAATGGGATTTAAAGAACATATCTGCCAGCTCTGAGTTGTGAAAACAAGGAGATATTTTCCATTTGGATGAAAAAAAACACCCAAGCCGTCGAAACGATCCGAATTCAGTTCAGCTGTGTTGACACTGTGTACGTTATATACCAACTCTTTGGGGGAAAAGGGGGAATGATGGCATTTGGGGACGGAGAAAAGTAGCGTTAACGTTAGCTCGCTGGCTAGCTAAATAGCTAACCTAGCAGGCTGCTAACTAAGCCTGTGTCGCCCTTCCATTCCTGGAGCAGAGGAGGGGCGCTGGGGCTTTGTAGCATTGCAGATCTGCCTTGCATTTTTGGGTTGCTGCAAGAATGGAGAATCCCATAGATCAGCCACAACAACTCAGGGGGATCTGCTGAACCGCATCGACTCGATTATTTTCCATTTTCCACACAGAGGAAACCAGAAAGTTCCAGCAGACGTTTGGGATTTCATCAAATTCAGCCGGCCCGGGGCAGCCGGGGTCTGTAATTGTGACTACTTCTTTTCTTATGCACCCTGTGGGGATAGGTATTATAACATGGGGAAGTGCTACATGTCTCATCCTCATCCTAGATACTGGATCTCGAGAGGGCGGTCATGAATAGGTCGGTTTTGATGCGGAATTAGCTCCGGTTTGCCATCTATTCAAAGTTTTATTATTTTCGAGACGCATTCAAGGTGAGAAAACTTCTACACAGGCCCCTCTGCGCTAACTAACAGGCCGAGGAGGTGTTTGCTCACCCCCCCTTCACCTCCTCCATCATCATTACTTCAAAAACCAACAAGCCGGAATAATGTCGGGAGAGGTGCGTTTGAAGAAGCTGGAGAAGCTGATCCTGGACGGGCCAGTTCAGTCCACTGGCCAGTGTCTGAGTGTGGAAACCCTGCTGGATATCCTGGTTTGCCTCTACGATGAGTGCAACAACTCCCCACTCAGGAGAGAAAAAAACATCCTGGAGTTTTTGGATTGGGGTAAGAAAGCTTTTTTAAAATGTATTTATTTCCTCTTGTTTGGCCTGTGCATTCAGCCTCCCTGTCTTTTTGGTAAGATGATAGGCTAATAATGTTGGTGGTGCAGTGGCCCTCCCTTCCCCATCACATTCCTTTTATAGTAGTAGTGGGGCTCTGCTGGCCTGCTCTCTTCTCACTCAAACCCTCCCTAAAACTAAAAGCAAGGCCACTTTATTCCTGTGTAATTAAACGTTTTATGTGTTTTGGAAAAGCATGTTACATGGCACCATACTGGGGTTACAAGAACACAACAGAGGACATGTCAAAAACAGATAAGTTGTTAAAAAAAAAAAGGTGGCACCAAGTTGACAATGAGAGGGAGAAACCATATATGCAGATGGGTATTAACTCGTAACTTTTAATGGGGAAGAAGCAAGAGCCACTTTAGGTTTTGACATGAATCCAGGAAAGATCTCATGAAGATGTCAAGATCTTGAAGCCACTATTAATTCTCATGTAAATGCGCTCTTACATAAAGTGGATGCATTTCTGTCATTGCACCCACCCTCTTGAGTTCAGCTCGCTTTTCTACTTTGCATGTCAGTTTGTTTTCCTTTTTTTTTTTTGAGGGTGTGTAGGTGAAAGCTCGCTGATAATCTGTGTAACCGTCTGTATCAGATATGCATTGTATTAAAGTATCACAGTGGTGTTTTGTTACCATCTACTGCACAGAAATCACTTGTTACCCAGGGTTCGATTAGTTTATAATGACGAGAGAAGTTTGGGTTCAGAGTTTTGTAACTTTTCCACTCCCTTGCTTAAAGCAAGGATAGAAAAAACAACACACGGGAGGCAGGAGGACCACACACACACACACACACACACACACACACACACACACACACACACAAATAACTCAGTCATTTGTGCAAAACGACTGCGAGTGCATGTGTGTGTGACATCGGGGGTTTGGTTTGTGCATGAAGAAGGAATGTGAACAACTCACCTTTTTTATCTGGCGCAGAGGCCCAGCTAGCTGCCGGAGCATGCCTGGCTGGCCTGCTTGTCCTCTAAAGCCCTGAAAGAGACAACACTTTGAGGCAGAGCAGGAGCAAATCATTGCCCTGGGTGAAGGTGAATTAATAATACAGCAGGCAGTAAGAAGAGAAAAAATGCATGGAAAGAAAGTGCAGTTTTGCATATTTGCTAGCTTTTTTCCTTTTGCAGAAACAACTTCAGTGTTAAACAGGCTGCAGTTTGGCTCGTTACACAGTGGCTGTGTCAAAGACAGACAGGATGGCAGTTAAATCAGTCAAATGGTGGTAAATTCTGGCTGTGGCTGTGAAGTTGGTCAACTCCACCAGCTGCCATCTGGACAACCAATCCCGTGCTAAAAATGGAGCTGCATTGCCTGGCAAAACACTGAAAGTGGCTGGATTTGGTGATTTTCGGTTGGGGATAAAAAGGTACTTTCCTGTCAGTCCAAAGTCTTAACCTACAGCGTTTATTCATTACACATGTATTGTTTCCTTTAGAACACTCTATTTTTACCCTAGTTGTTAGTCCAAGGCTGATCTGCTTCAGAAAACCTGCCCATGCAGCTGGCCCTGCAACAATGCCCGTGTGCCCTGGCCTTAAAGGAGAGGTGCCTTCTGCTTGGGTGCCAAACAGTGACTTCATCCTGACATTTTCCCGTGTTGACACTAGAAACTCTCTGACTGAGCTCGACTAGACACAACACACAACATGCATGTGTGTCCACGCTGGCACAGCGCTGTAGCGGTCCTGTGTTCCTGCTTTATTGTTTTCTGCTCCAGAGGGGGTTCTGTGTGAGAATCCTCTTGCTTCTACCATTCATATAAATGACTTTATTAGCTGCAGAGTTTGTATTTTCAGTGTAGCCGAAGTTATGTAAAAGTAGCATTGATAATACAAGAGCCTTTGAGAGCCTTTGCTTGTGTCAGTTGGTGTCTTCTTTAAAAAGATTCTAGTGCTGTATGATATTAAAGATTTAAAAGTGGAAAAGGCTTATAAAACTCAACTGAAGGATTATGAAAATATGCGATAAGAAAAATTTAACAGTTTATTTATTTTGAGTATTCACTGGATGATGCAGGACCAAATTGGCAACCGGCATAAACAAAGACTCCCTAGGTGTATTGCATTAGGGCTAAGTAGGGTGATTTGATGGTCGATTTATTAAGTCATTCACATTGCGATGGTGTGTCACAGACAAGTGTTTAGGGATGAGGCATTCATGTGCTTCATCAGTTGTCAAAAACAAACACTGAATCATAGAGTGATGGATGTGGCAGCAGACAACACTGCAGAGCAGATTTCCATCTGTTGGATAAGGATGAAATGACTTGCCTTGGCTTTGGTGTGGGTGTAGCATTGTGATAATGCATGTCCACGAGATAGTAGACCACACCTTTTGTGGCGTAGCCACCAACCAAAATATGGTAGAATAGAGGTCAAGTCTTGTCTTGTCCTCTGTTTTTGGAGTGTCACCACTCCCATGTTTTCTTTTTCTTGCCTGCGTAGCCAGCCAGAGGGTCAAAGGAGAACAAGCACACCTGTTACCCATGCAGCACCTTTTGTACCAGGCGGACAATTGCAAGCTAACTATTAGCTTGCAAGACATGATATACAACCAATATGGCCTTGTCTTAATACTTACCACCACAGCCGGGGAGTGCACATGACTGGCTGTGTCCTATAAGAAGCAGACCGGATCAGACAGTTTGCTTTAACACATACTCAAAACACAGTTTAATCCCGCATACAGAAAAATGGTTCAAGATGGGCCCTATGAAACCTAAGACCGCACCGACTTTAGAGTGATCTGCCTTTGTCAGCCACTCGGAGGATCAGAGGATACCTCTGCAGCCCCAGTACGATCTGAGGAAAAAGATACATCATCATACTTAAGTCAGCGGGTCACTGTGGGCCTTTTTGATTGGGCAGCACAGCTGTGACAAAGGCTCAGGCAGTGTTCCCTTGTCTTCCTGAGAATGTATCTGAGCCAGAGAAGAAGACAAACATTTGTATTGGGTTTGCTTTTCCTCTTGTTTGGTGACCTCATTTCAGCTGAAATAGAGACCCCTACATGACCTGCAGACACAGGGGGAAATGAACACGGGAAAGTACGCTGTATCCTGACTCCTCACATATAGCACAGCACTTACTATGTCTTAACACTATCACTAGCTCAGGCCTGCTTTGGTATTTATTACCTTTCAACCAGGCTGGTGACATTCAGTGGAAGTCTGCCAGCCTATGTCACTTACAGTCCCGGTGATTTGTTATTTAATCAGGTGTTTGCAGTGTCCTCTGTGGACACAAAACACGCAGTCATATCTCATAGATTTCCTGTTTTCCCATCACTTCCTGAGTTTTTTTTTTTGTGCTAATCTTCTTCTCTGTTTTGGGAAACGGATTGAGGGGCCGCTGAATGAAAACGGGCAGCCATGCCAGCCCACACTTGGCAAACATGGGGGGAGGCAGCCCGACTTTGTCTCAATCCAGACTCGGTGTTAGCCCGCAGTGGCCAGCTGTTCAGCTGCAGCTGATGTGTGCTCCACCCTGCAAGGCTTTCATTGGCAGCATGCCTCACACACTACTCGCAGTGGATACGCACACATAATCACACAGACCCACACTAACACACACACTTATTATTGTGGTTTTTGCCCAACTAGTCTATCTCTCAGTGCAGACTCTGGAGTCCCTCCCTGTTATTAACATTATTGAGCGGACCAGAAAAAAATGCCATTGGACTTATAAGAATTAGAGTTTTGTCGGTTGCAAAGAGGAATTTTTTTGTGTCACATGGTTTTAAATTCTGCTCGGAGGCTAGTCCACCCCACCAGCAACAATCAGCTATCTCTTCAGACCCCTGGCCTCATATACTCCGTCCCACCACCACTGCAGTAATAAACATGAGTGTAGTCTGGTTTAAACTAATGGATTGCTAGCTGCTTTTGCCAATTGGGTTGTAACAGTAGGCAGAACTGCAGCTACATCAGTGATGCTGTACAGTGTGCTGCGTTCAGGTACAGGGAGGTCAGACAGGAAATGTAGTCCAGTGCCTTTATTTTTGACAGCTGTGGTGGATAATAGAGACGGACACCATAGAACACTGCTTCATAACCCCCTCTCCATCCTAAGTCATCATTAGAACTGGGTGCTTTTGGATTATTATAGATCTGTGATTGAAGTTACTGAAAGAGCTGCTGATAATAACAGGACTGATGTGTAGAAGGAAAACCTCACATGTAAGGGATTATGGTGGTGGTCCGGATGAGTAATATCCTTAATGTCAGTATTACTGACACGTTTTCACGTCACTTTTTTAGTACCTCTTTACCCATTTTGGAACCTCGACTGAGGTGGTACCAGAAAAGTAGTGCCAGGTGCCAGATTTGAGGCAATTTTACCTAATGGGAACACAAAAAGGGCGAGTAGAGATGAGTCAAGCTGGTACCACATAGTGGAAACGCGCTATTAGTATCAGACCTTGATATCCTGTCTGGCCGGGAACCTATCTGGACATCCTTCTTACCCCTCCAGTTGCTCTGCCATTTCCTGGCTGAGTGTCCAGTGGCGGCGTGTGCGGGGAACAGGACGGAAACCACAAGGACTCTTGGTGAGCTAGTCTGGGCCCAATGGGTCCGTGATGTCATACAAGGAAACGGGACAGCTGTGTAGCATTGTGTCATTGTGTACTCTGTGGCTCACTCGTTCCCAACACTTTGGTGTTGTCAAGGTCATCCGCATGTTTATTTCCTCACTGGTGGATTCCCTTCACACAAGTCACAAACAGCATATCTCTGGTTGTCTGGCAGACTTTCGGCCTCTCGCTCTCTCTCTCACACACACACACTTTTTCTATTGTCCTGAGTGGACTCGCAAACAATCAGACATAGCTGAGGGGCCCATGTAGAATCTCTCCTCTCCTGGTGTCCGCTGCTTCACACCAGACTTTAGTGTCCCAATGGGAGCAGTCCAGCAGCCACTTACACTTTATTATGCTCTTTTTGCCCTCTGTGTTTCATTTACTCTTCGCCTAAATGAACCCTGCAGCATGCCAAACAAAGCTGCCAGAAGAAGAAAATGAAGATTAAGCATTCATTTACATAGTCACTTAAAGAAACTGATTTAATTGCTTCAGCCTTCGCAAAAATCGGTGAGAGTGGTGCTGGTGTTTCTGAAGAGCATGTGTTTCAAACATAACAACAATTGTTCATGATTTCATAAAATACTCTGTGAATACTAGATCATGAGTCGAGAGGATATTTAATAACTTACTTCCATAAGATTTGGATTCTTGCAAGAGTCAGATTAAGATGGAATCTGTTATGCAGAGTCCAGTATATCTTTGCAGGCCCTGCTATAGGTCAAGCCCCCAATATGACTGGATCCTACAATTCCCCTAATGTAGATCAAATCAATAGTGTCTTTCATGAGACCCTCGCTTACCACATCTTTCAAATTCCACCTCTCAGTTTATAATGCCAGTTTTCTGTTAAAAGATTTAGCCTCCAAGATCCAGTCCAGATAACCCTAATGACATCATCAGGGTTATTTTCTCAGACTGGAAAGCGCCATACATGGCCACAGAAGACATTAAACAACAATTTCCACAGGCTGAGCAGCACTGCCCACGATGAATACACTGACCTTGGTGGCGTCCGCCTTTAAGACGTTTAACAGCTGTTAGATACCAGCAGTTTACTGGTTGTCCTCTGTGATTGGTTGCTTAAATTTGATTAAGATGACTTGAAAAGATGTCTTTCCCTGTCATTTAAGACCCAAGCTAGAGTATAGGTGAGGTTTAGATGAATCAGTTTGACAGCTACAGCTAGCTATGGTCAAATCAGTGCTGAGGATAACCTGGCCCTTTTGCCACGGTAACGCATATGAAACTGTACATTGCATTTTCAGCATCAGATTATTCACAGGTGGCCTTTATAAACACTTAGCCAATCTGTCTGGGAGCCTTTGTGGGCAGAGACATGCCTGCTGCTAATTGTGATGTGTCATCAGAAACTGGCAGGGGAAGGGTTGGCTTCCTTTTGCCGTCTCCCAGAGGACACACTGCAGCGCAGGTCATTAGCCAGCCTCGCGGGACCCTCGGGATCTGACTGCAAATGGCCTTCTCTCCCCCCCTTTCCTTTTCTTTCTTTCTTTTCTTCACGTCATCCTCTCATCTCTTTTTCTGCCTGGTTTTCCTCCTGTAGTGCTGGTAAGTTGGGTTTGGCTGACCTCTTTGCTCAGATGTCTGTCCGTCACCTCAGACAGTGTTTACGGATGAAATGAAAGTGAAGCTGCCCGGTTGGCTGCTTGTTTACCTCATTGTAATATTTCTTTTCCCACTGCATAAAAATAGAATAAGTCCACCTCTGTTCGATGGTCTTGTTATAGCATGAAGCACCTGCCATGTACTTGCATAACCACACGTTATATCATTATTTCTGCCTTGTTAGGAATCAGTGTGACTCACAGAGATGCAGATGTACAAAATATAACTACAACCTCCACCATTGCTTTTATTAAATTAAGTTCTAGGTTTCTTGTGTTTACAGGCAAGATGAGTTTGATATCTGGGAAAGTACTCGAGGCTGAAGCCTAGTTTATGGTTCCGTGTCGTCGCCATCGTTGAGCATTCGAAGTTCTGCGTGATGGAACGCGTTGCTCTGCAATTCACCGCCATGCCACTAGGGGGGGTTGGCAACCGAGGTGGAGCGGGTGTGTTTGGAGATGGAGCTCATCGATATTGAGAAACAAATGCTTTCATTGCAAATGTTGATGCGCACGCGACGGAGAAGATGTGTGCGCAGGTGGTTTGTACGACCACTAAACCAGTGGAGGGTGAGAACGGGTGAATTTACCACACTGGTTCATCCACTGAGGAACCTGGATGAAATGGAAATGACGTTCTGGGTAGGGGTGCACTGATTGCAATTTTCTGGCCGATACCGTGAAACAATACAATACAAACTAGTTGTTTCAACTGCACGAGGTAGTTCTCTCAAATTTAAATGAAAACAATAGAGCATTGCTGTCCAACTTATTAAATTATATATATAAATATATATAAAATTATCAGTTCCTTTAGTCTTTCATTTCTCACATCTTAAAACAAACAAAAGTTGCACAACAGGTTACACTGCAGACCTGTTTTCAGCCTCTTACCAAAAATAAAGTGCACAGCAGAATTTAGCGCACGTGCAGATGTAAGCTGGTGGGCGTGCCTGCAGTGTTGTCCCTCGGGATTTTAGGAGACTGGCGGGACAGCGTCGGACCGTCCGTTTGAACCATGCGCCAGTGATGCGCTGGTTGCTAAGTTTAGTTTTTACCACCACCACTGGCATGCATGCGCGCTTATCTGTGTGTGTGAATGAGAATGACAGAGAAAGGGCGCTGTGTGGAGATGAATGAACAGAACGATATGGCGTTGGAGGAAAAAAAAGCGGAATCAATTTGCGGCGCTTGGTCTTGATTCTGTGGCGCTGCGCCACACTTTGGTCTATGTATGGGAAACACTGGGCCAGTCAGTCAGCCCTCTCTATGGCAGAGCAGAGGGGACAGTGGCTGACTTTCAGACCTTTGCGGAGGTAGATAATGATCCCGCAAAATTAAGGAAATCGGTGCCGATTGGTGCATCCCTAGTTCTGAGCGGACCAATCACAGCCCTTGCGGTTTGCGTCACCGTGACACGTAATTAGGATTTGTTGGACGTGCACGTCAGGCTACGGCCTACGGGTCCGCAACATGACGTCATGAACAAAGTTTTAAATGCAGCTTTAGTCATTTCTGAGAGTGTTGTTCTGCTCATGCTGAAGGGAAATGTTGGTCTGTTCTCCTTGTAACGACTCTTCAACTCAGAGAAGCATTTGGCAATTATTCCTCTTAGTCTGTCTGCTAAGTCTACATCAGTCTCTCACCACACACACGCACGCACGCACACACACACACACAAATGTTACAGACAGAGCAACATTGTTTTCTCACAAGATTTTTTTTTGATGCTGTCAGAGGGCTTTCATAGCCCTCCACCCGTTCAGCTGAAACGGTCCCACAGCCAACTGGCGACCGGGGCTTGCTCTCTTCTCGTCTTCACTGAACTGGGTGAGTATGTGTCAGTTTACAGGAGAGAACCACTGAGTAAGATGTATGCAAAAGCCCATTGGAAACAACAGCAGAAAAATTTGCATATTAAACTATTGATTCTGTTATCATTATAATGCATATCCAATGTATTGCACATATTCACTAGGAGGGAATTTCATGTTCTGTGTATTGTGTGACACTTTTGATTGGGTAAGAAGCTTAATAAAACTGGGATCCTTCAAAGGTTAACCACTGTCAAATCTAGGGATTAGAGAGTCTAAGATTATTTGGGAAGTAGACCATAGACACAGTTTGGCTCCCATACAGTTTCTGCTAGATGTCATTTAGACTGTGTCTACACACTACATGTTTGTGTAGTAATACTAAGTCAGCTCTCTTTTACACTGAAAATGGATTTCTATGAGAAGCATATAACCTGGATTTAAAGCACAATGTAAATTCAGATGGTTGTTTACTATATAAATCTTTCAGTGTCTGCTGCTGGCCCTCCACTGTCTCCGACCCCAGGATAAAACCTATTAGCTGCTCTTAAACCTGAGCCCTCAGGAGCCTCGTCGGGGCACAAGTTCATAAATAACATGGAAGGAAACTGCGGCATGCTATTCTCTCCGGCCCCTGTTTATTTTATTACCTCTGTCAAAGTTTGTTTATTTCTTTCTCAGCAGGATTACGCAAAAAGTCCTGAATCAGTTTGCATCGAACTTTGTTGAGGGATGGGGCAGTGGACCAGAGAAGAACCCATCAGATTTTGGTGTTGATCCCAGAATCTTATTCATCAGTTTCCCTTACATTGCAAGATATTTTTTCTATTTCGCTGGAAATATGATGCTTCATGTAAAAAAATCTATGCATGTTGATGATGTTGAGATCTTTGACTTTATATGGTTTGCTGCAGATCCAGATGATAATCTGGTGGATGAGGAGGATTGTTTGGGCTTGGCAGAGGTATGCAGGCTTGGAGGTTATTATGGTTGCCATTGGAATCTGTTGGTACTTTTAATCTATTTTCTTGTTGTTTTGGTGGTGTTTGATGCAACATAATGAGCTTTAGCATGGGATCAGTTGGCAGAAGGACAGTACATGGATGAATAACTGGTTGCAATCGGCAACTGAACTGAAGGCTATGTTTTATTGATGGGATGGGATGATGTTCTGTGTTCAGTACATCAGCCCTGCTTGTGTTGCTATGCCTTAGACAGAGAGCTACCTTCTTTGTTTTTGTGTCATAATGCAGCATCATGTGAATTTTAGCAGCCTTGAGAATGTAGAAATCTTTAAATCTGGTAAAATGCTGTTCTAATGCACGTTTTGTGCTGAATCACAAAGCAGAAGTGTGTTAAATCTGCAACAGAAAACTTCAACCACAGCATACGGTTTAGTTGCAGAAGCCTGAAAAATCCAGGCAGAGCTCCAAACTCATGGTTGCGACTGGTTTATGTCCCTTTGCATGCGCTGTAGCCAGCGCATCCCCTGGCTGCATTGAGCAGAGGGCTCAGCTGTGTGCAAAAAAGCGCTGACTCAGGCCCCAGCCCCTCATAGCCGGGCTGCCTGTGGAATTTGGAGCTGAGGTGCAATGTTCGGGAGAACAGCAGCTGTTTAGATGAGGCCTGCCTCTTTGTCCACCATTGCCACCCGGCCCATTCACCCTCCCTGTCTGTCTGTCTGTCTGTCTGTCAGCCTCTGCTCTCTCTCCAGCTCTCATTGTTTAGCTCTGTGTCACTGTGTCGATGTGCTGTCTCTGTCCATGCACTCTGCAGCGCTACATATCTCTTGTCGGTTACTTAAC
Source organism: Selene dorsalis (assembly GCA_900303245.1). NCBI lineage: Eukaryota > Metazoa > Chordata > Actinopteri > Carangiformes > Carangidae > Selene > Selene dorsalis. Next base: position 57,588 of record OMNW01009839.1, on the reverse strand, counting down.
CCTCTCATATCATCTCTCTCCTTTCCTCTCCTCTATTCTGTCTATTTAATCACTATATTTCCTCTGTTTGCTCTCTCCTCCTGTCCTCTCCCTCCCCTTCCTGTCTCTGCCCCCTCCCTCTCTCCCTCCGAGACTGCTGTATCCCAGCTTTGCCTAGTGACAGAGAAGTCTGAGGTTGGTGCGTGTCTGTTTAGGGGCATGCACCAGAGGTATCGCGTGTGTATGCTCGGATATACCAACTTGTCCCTTTTTTTAGGGGGGTACGTTTGCATGCATTTGCTTTAGCGTGTGTAAAATGGATACATGTGCAGAGGCTGAGTCGATCAATCGGCGCTTTCGGTCCAGCAACATCATGACGGCACAGAGCTCAGCAGCATCCTTAATAAAGCTCCTCTCCTGCATCTCCACACACATGTCGTGCCATCACACTTGTAAAAGGAACTTCATGCCAAATGAAATCGAGAGGTATTTGCCCTTCAAATTTGTTCAGGCTAAATAAGGACTGCATACTCCAATGGCTAAATTAGCTGTCTAGCATGACTATTAGAGCTGTGCTGCAGCAGTCTTTACACAAGTTACACAAGCAGAATCTTTTCGAATCCCAGTGGACAGTAGGAAAATGTGGGGAGGAATATTTGTCCCCACTTCTCATTACTCATTACAGTGATGTAGCTTTTAAAACAAGTAAACATGCAGCATGTCAAAACCAATATCAGATTGTAGTAAAGTTTTAAACACCTATTGTGCTTGAGTTGACAAGAGCTGCTGGGGAAATAGCAGAACTAGTACATCACTGATATCTGATATCACATGTGATCAAGTCAGGGGGTACCCACATCGTGTTTTTTTTTTACACTAATACCAATACCCATCATTTTCAAGTGAGATTGGCCTATCCACGGCCAGTGCAGATCATTGTTGACATTTCATTGCATTGGTGTACATTATATCAGTCTCAGACACTGTAAAACTTCCACACGGCTGACATGTTGGTTTTGTTTTGGTAGTAAATTATCAATTAACTATAGAAAAACATACACTTGGTGAGAGTCGTCTGGCATTATAGTTGCCAAGTATTGCGGAGTTTCTGCTCAATCTTCTTAATTAGATAACAAAAGAGAAGACGATCAGACAAAGAGAAATAAAGATGGTGACAAACTGATGAATTTGGAATAGTTTCAGAGCAGCCCACAGACGGAGCTTGGATTTGCTGAAAAAGACACGAGTTGAAGTAATTTTGTCTCGCTGCCGTCCTCTTTGTTCCTCTGCCTCAGTGCCTACGGTTGCTGATACGGATGGAGCGTTGACCTTGCCTCATGGTGTGGTGGCAAATTTGACGGTGACCCGATCTATTTTTAGCCCGGCTATATACCTACACTGCTGTATGTGTGCCTGTCTCTTGTACTCCCCGTTCCAACCTTCCTGTCTTTATAGCGTAGACACATGACTCAAATAATGTCAGATGGTGGAGCAGTTCTTCAGCATCATTCATCCCCCTTCGCTGAATGGTGGTCATTCACGCCGGTGGGTCTCACATGCAACTGATCTGATTGTGCCTCATTCCTCCAGCGTGAGACTGAATCACCACGCTCAGGGTTACCACCGGTGTATTCTGAACCCAGCAGACCGCAGACCCAAGCATCTGTGAGGTTGGAGTGGTTGGAAGGCTCATCGGTGACATCAGTACACGAGTCTAGCCAACTGACCCACTGGACCTGAACAACACCGGGCAGTCTGGGTAGACCCTTTGTCATAGAACGAAGCCTCCGCACAGCACCTGGCAGTCTGTTTACACATTGAGTTACTGACATGTTTCCTCCTCAGCACTGTTACATTCACACTGAGATTTAGTGGTTTTGTGGCATCCGTTATGAAAGGGGTTTTGTGGGTTGTGGGGAAGTGTGTGAGAGTGAGTTGACTACTTATGTGCACAATTGAAAGACTCGTGCCGAAGACCTGTTTATGTACGACTATAAATGGTTGTTTTGAAAGTCCCTCTATATATTTCGGTAAATGTAATATGTGGCCTGGCTACCCCACGCCCCTCTGTCTCTGTTGGGGAAATCCTGTGGCTGCCGATTGTCATCTCAATTGTCTTTCACTGGTCTTCTCCTATATATAGACAGCTGCCTCACACTGTTTCCTCTCTGTGCTGAAGGTCATAATACAGACACAACAATTGGACACGGTGCTGATGAGTACATTTCATCAATTTTTTCCCCCCTCAGGCCCCTGAAACAAGTATAATAAGTGCCATAGATACTTTTGTCCTCTTCCTGTTATTGATTGTTCATTTTGTAGCAGCCAATTTAGGTGGACATTGGTAGTGAATCAGCTTAGCATTACCCTTAGAAGCAAAAATATTACGAATAACACAAATTCACTTGGCTATATATCTATTGGTATCTACTGTTATTATCTTCACCCCCTCCACTAATTACCGACACACAAATGTACACACACAGTCGCACCCCTTTTCCCAAACTATGACCCACAGTGTCTTTAATCCACAAAAAGTGATTGAGTCATACTTCAGTAACAGTAAGTCTGAACCTACGGGCAAATGGAATTAGGTTCAGGTGCAGTTATCTGTCCAAAATGTGTAATTTGTTGATATTAGCTAGTAATTACTTTACATTTGCTTGAGATGCTTTAGCCCCTGTAGCCAGATGCTTAGTCTTAATTGCTTTGTTGGGTTCCCATCTGTTTTCAGAATGCCTTAATTGTGCAGTTCTGTTTTCCCTCCAGACTCCTCAGATAAGGATATAGCGTAAATGAGGCTTTTCCATTTATTATTATAATGATATTCCCAAGGTTGGGAATTGGCCTAGCCAGAGCTTTTATTAGCCTGGGTGTGTATTGTCCACCACAGAGTTCAGTTATTAGTGCAGTGAGGTTTCACTCATTTGACATTATTGCTAGCCTGAATTTAGCGGATTATAGCATTTCAGTGTACGGTTTGCAGGCACTGGTCTCGTTCCTGCAGTACTGTAGCACTTAACCTAATGATGCTAAAGGAGCATTCGATATATATGTAACCCTAACTGTCAATAATTTATGAACAAGAAAACACTGGACTTGAACCTTCACTAAACACATAGTCAGTCCAGTGATATTGGTGGAATATGTAGTTCAGAGCACGGCCATTGATTTTTGGCAACAGATGTGCAAGCATTTATCTTTCTTATCTTTTTACTTATTACTATGTAACTAATTATGTGCTTGATTATGTACATGACACAATGCTAGAGATCTAAGGCTAAAGCTGTAAAAAAGATACCAGATATCTTATCTTCGTACAGTCCCATTCACACTGCTTTAACAATCTGAAATCTAAAGCTTGATAGGTTTGCCATGCTTCCCTTTGGTTGCTAAGATATGATGGAGCAATCACTGTTTAGGACACGGGTTCAGCGATCAGGCAGTTGACCATAAATGCAGATCAGTCAACTCTAGAGAGTGGGTGTTCTTGCACTGTTTCATTTTATGGCTTTGTTTGCCTGGTTTTATTTGCATCATTTTCTTTTGTTCACGACATATTATCCATTTCACTGTGAGACAGAAACCAGCATTGAAGTTTTGGTTAATCTGCATTCCCATCTGTTGTTGCCTCATGTTCTGTGTTTTGCTCAACAGAAGTGGTATCTTCAGGGTCAGCTGCTTTCTTCTTCACCTGAACTTAATGTCTTTGAACATATTAACAGTAAGCTTCGGATGGCCCACCTGGAATGAAGCTCGGTTGAACTCTGTTATGGTTCCCTTTTAATGCTAACCGATCCATCCAGCGGTAAATGAGTCGTGAGAAGATGTGGGGGTGGGATCACCCACATGCTGAGGTCACAGGTGTTGAGGCTGAGGCTGTAGTCGAAAAAGCTTTTTTTTTTCTTTTTCTTTTCTTTTTTTTTTTGCTCGGCGAGGCTCATAACCGAGTGAATTGACCTGGAAGTATGTAAGCTACAGCCATGATGATAAGAGCTGGTCGAATTCTCCAAATGATAAAGAAAGGAGCTTCAGTATATCCTATCTAATCTCCCACAGTGTAAGATATACTGGACCTCCCCTTACTAAAGAAAAGGAGATAATATGCCCCACAATTGCTTGCTGTGGCAACATTCAATATGACACACCGTTGTACTTTCACCCCAGCAAACCCACATGTGGAAATGTTGGAGCACCTGTTTTATGCTTGTGACATGATCCAGAACTTATAGGGATCCTCACATGACTGACTGAGTTTTAAATTCTTAAACAGATTTCTTCTCTTTCAAATCAGATAGGAATGATACTGAAGAGCAAACATGCGTAATATAACACAATATATTTTTATCATAGCTAATGCTATATGCATAATGTCACAATTTCACAAACTCGTCTTGCCTGAGTTCATATGAATTCTTCTTCACGTCTTTGATATTTTCCACTGAGGCCAAAAAAAAAAGTGGATAGAAAAGATTTTTTTTGATTCTGTGTGTGTGTGTGTTGACGCGACAACTCAGCTTGGTGCTACAGTCTAACAAGTCCGACACCCTGCAGTGGCAGCAGACAACGTGCAGCCTGTGGTTTATCAGCCTGTTGAGAGAGCTGGTGTGTGTGATCACCTAGATGTCTCATGTCCTCGTCAAAACAAGGGCCGTCCCACTGTAGCCACCTACACTGACTCAATCTGCTTATCAGTGAGGTCATTAGTCCCGTGACTCTTATCTAGGTGTCTGCTACTGCTTGGCCGCTGTCCTGACAGTTTACACCTTTGGGCTCACAGATATATCCTTCATTCCCCTGGGTTTCCCCTGGCTGGTCAGCTCTCGGATGGATCACCGAACTGATCGGCTGCTTAACTCAACTAAGATATGAATCTAGTGTTTTGTCAATTTATGAAGAAATCCCAGTGGCTCATTGGTATTGTGCTTAGGTTATTAGTCCATTTACTGCCACTGCTTGTATGAGGAAGAAGAGGAGTGTGGAGGACCACTTCCTCTGCTTATCTTCTTACTCCTCTTACTCTGATCTGATCTCTGTCTATTGGCTGCGTATCCCAGACCTACCACTGAATCTTTGCTTTGAAATGTAATTCATTTTGTCTCGTAGCGACCACATGTCTACCTTCCTCCTGCTCTGAACAGGCGGCGTGTCCCAGCACGCCCAGCTGTTGCCAGATGCATATTTTCAGGATGCTTTTGGTTACAAGTCCCAGCACTGACACCTTTCTTCTGGAGGTTATAATTAGCAGCCAAGCCAGTCCTTTCTGCAGCGACAAGCCCTCGTTGTGGCCTAGAAAGTGTGTGTTGTGCATGGCTGCAGCAGAGGGGGACGTGTATATATAGCGTAGCACGTCAGTCCCCTCCATTTATTTTGGGAGCCGAAAGTGGTAATTTAGTGGTTTTCTCCAGATTTCAGTGCTGGTTAACTTCACAGCCTGTACATTATTCCTTTGTAACAGGAGAGGCCACCACCTGCATTGGGAAAGTAATGTTTAGGCGTTGCAGTGTCAGTGAGAAGTTACTTTTTGCTTCTTTTTAGATTACATAACTTGTCAGTGATTCACTTTTTTTTTCCCTTTTTGCCATAGTTTTGTTTGCTCTGCTCTGATCTCGTCCTGTGTGTGGACTCACAAACAGGAAGAGCTTGGGTTACGTTCGACCTTTCAAAACTAAACGTTGTGCACATGCTACAAAAACTTGTAACTACACCACACGCAGTGATTCAAAATGATTTCATACAATTTCACTCAGCCCCTATTAGTGTTTCATATATTGTCTTTTTTAACCCTGAAGATCCTCAATGATTCCTAAAGATCTTTTCATTAAAATGTTGCTCCAGGGTATTCTGTACTACATTCTCTGTTTACTTGTCATGTCTGAATTTGGTAGTTTCAGTAACAGTATTCAGGTACATGTCTTGCTGCATGTAAAGTAGAAGAAGGCTTAAGATTTTACTGACTGATTTCCCTGGGCATTCAATGAAAATGTAACACTCGTACAAAACTAAGGAAACACTTAAACAGTAAAACTTGCCACAGCGAGCTGCGTTACCTTCTCAGACATTGTCTGTGGTACAACTATGTCATATTGGTTTGAAGAATGTGGCTAACATTAGCTGTGCTATGACCAGCAGCCTCCTGCAGGTTAACACCCACATGCCTGTTGGTACAGAGAGAGAGAGAGAGAGAGAGAGTTTGCATTAGCACAAGCACTAATGCAGCGTCTGCTACCACCAGTGCCATCTCCTCATCTGAGTCTGGATCTGACTGAGACGCAGTGGCTGAGGCCTTCCTGTGTTTCCTCTCCTCTAACGTCACCACAGCTCTGCTTCAGTCAACCTAGACCCAGAGATGGTGAGGCACGAGGCCTGATCCTGAATTTCTCAGTGATGAAGAAAGTGTGGACGTGCTTCTACCCCCTTTCTGTTTTTATTACGGACAACCATGTTAAACAAGATATGAGTATGTGTATATTTTAACATAGTTTAGATAGTTTTTTGGTGCCAAGAGAGGAAGTTTAACTGACTACAGTTGCACTAGTGCTGGTGTGGACTGTCAACTGTGGCAAGGTTTAATCATTTAGATGACTAATCAATGTCAACTTCTAAGTTTACTGTCAACACATAGGCTGCCCTTCTATATGAATAGTGAGGTGCCTCCAATGTATTTTGTGAGGTTACACAGTGGGTGTGTCAATAACTCACTGCTCTTTGAACAATCCACTATGTAAATACATGTAGTCTTGCCCTGGTTTTTTCCCTGTCTGTCATTGTCACCGCTGACTTTGCCGTAGCTTCAGGTCCTTCCTGTCGGCTCCAGCCTCAGCACACCTAGCTGGACAGGTTTCCAGAGAATGAAAGGGATCTTAAGTTACCTCCATCATGACACATATTGCCACAGGGTGCCCACAGCCAAACACATCTTAATGTTGAATAGAAGACCTGGATGATCTGGAGTGAATGGAACTTGGGTTGTTTTCTCCAGTGACAGCAGTAGGGGGGGAGGTGTGTGTGAAGTGTCTTTGAGGAGTTTACCTTTCCATCTGTGTATTATGGCGCTTTTCCACTGCACAGTCACGGCTCGGCTCGGTTCAGGTCCTTTCCATTACAACTGAGTACGTCATAGTACCTCCTCCACGTGGGCGGGGTCTTCGTACCACGGCTGCTTGACACTACCATGACGAACTGACGGAGCTCGAGCTCCCTTTGGATCCCATTCTTCGGCCACCGAAGAGAGGAACGCGTGGACTTGTCAACCGACCCTTTTTTCTTCGTTTTAAAAATGGCGGGGTCGAGTCTTGTGTTTATTTACAGTCTATGGTCAGACATTGCGCTTATGACGCTTCCAGTGATGACACTTGTTGGCCAATCAGTGGAAGGCAGTCGGCTACGTCATGTTTCAGTTTCGCTTTGGCTTCCTTGGAACCTGGGCTGAGGCGTTACCAAAAAAGTACCAGGTACCAGGTACCAGGGGCTAGTGGAAAAGCAGAAAGACCGAGTAGAGCCGTACCGAGTGGTGCCGAGCTGCGCTAGTGGAAAAGGGCCATTAGAAACGGTGTAGCTTTATTTTAAATGTCCCCTTTTCACTCTCCCCAGATTTCTTTTATTTTCTCTCCTGTCTTTACTGCCCTCTCCCTGTTCTATGACCACCCCTCGCCATTTTCCTATCCCCCTCTTTCTGCCCTCTCTGTTGTCGTTTCCCTTTTCTCATACTCCCATTCATCCCTGTAATGAAGTATTTGTTCAGTGTTCCAGTTCTGTCTAACCTTCAACTGGCTCTTTCTCCTTTATCTGAGACCTGAGATGTCCTTTCCATCTGTGCCAGCTCCATCAAAAAGTCCTCATTATTGTTGTCCCCTCACTATTGCTTTAAAGCACTTAACGAGTGCCTAGTGGATGTTTTCATCCATTTGGGTGGATCCATTTATAGTATGGGTGGTCCCAATGGGAATCAAACCCTTAAATGGTGTAGTGTCAGTGCTGGGCTGTACCAGTTGAGCCGCAGAGGGCCATAGCGTGGTAACAAACCCCCCTCATTTTCCACAAGCCGCCGACATCCAGAGAGGAAAACAAATCAGTGAGAGGATGAGCCCAGAAAAGGCAGTAGGAAACTTGTGCTATAATATCTGTCAGGATGTTGTGACAAGTTGGTGTAGGAACACCACTGGCAGTAAAATCTTACTTTTGTTTAAGTGATTGGTGACTTTAATTTGACTGATGTTCAGATTTATATGGTGATGCTGGAACTGGAGGAGGTGCCACAGGATGGCTACATTCTTGCACTCGCACCGTGCCAGCTCGGAGTTTTACACACTCGGCATTGGAAAATATCGTCTGGGTTCCTGAACATTCCCACAGCACATGCCTGGTATTCCTAGTTCTGGCTCTTGTAACCCACCCTGTAGTGTTTTTCCTTTCAGGTTGATGTGGGAGCTCTGGCCTGTGAAGGCACTCACAGGCTGCCATAAAGTCATTTGTTCCTGGGACCGAGGAGCGAGCGTTTCTGCTGGCAGTAAAAGCAGAAGATTCATACAGCTGTCCGTGTCTGTTTCTTTGGCGGCCACCTCCAGAGCCTCCCAAAGTGGACTCGGAGTCAGCGGCAAACAATACGTGTATATACACACTGCTGCTATTAAGCTCTCTGAGAAGTATGGCTGCACAATTAATGGCATATGTTTGTAGGGAGTGCTCAGACCATATCAAACACATGAGCACTCTACCTTCATAAATTCATATTTTCTTAAGTTCTTCAGAAAAGAAATAAAATATCATGGACGGCATTCCTGCAAGAGTTGAAAATATTTAGCTTTTGACAAATCCCAGACTATCAACATATGTGACCACTGCTGCTCAGCTCCTAATGATATTGTACTCCTTCAGTCTCACAGTCACATCCAGTTAAAACATTGAAAGCTTCAGCTCATGTTGCGTACAGCACATTGTCTAGGCCCATCTCACTCTTTTAAACACAGCCTTCCAGCTCCAACGAAACAGGAAGTGTAGCTGACCACACCTACACATCCAAAATAATGAGTAATGGTCCAGATGATGACATAATATCAAAGTATGAGAAAAAATCACGGTGACTGTATATCTGAGGATACTCTAATCTGTGATTCATTTCTTCTTATTTCTAATAATAAAGTCAGCTTTAGCTCTCATGACTTGTGCCTGCTTGTACATCTCATGACACCCTGCTGTCTTATCACAGTCATCGTTCTGTTACTATCAATACCCAGCGAAGGAACAATGCAGCACCTGGTGCTTCCACCACCAACAGAGTGGCAGACAGTAAGGAGGGACTGCCAAGCTGGGTAACATGGCCTGGCAGGCTCCTTTCATATCCAGCCCTTATCTCCAGATGGTATCAGGAGCCTGTGTTGACACAGAATTGTGTAAATCAACTTGTTTGCGATATGGGTTGAACAGGTCGATGTGCGGGTTCAGAATTCTTTGATGTACTGGGAGCACTTCCTGTACAGACAGCAGAAAGTGATGTAGCCCTGCCCCTCCTAGGCAGCTTTTCTCACGTTGCTGGTTTGGGTGTATGCTCACTGTAGCGGTCTTTGAGCTGTAACACACACACACACACACACTAGATCTGATCTATTGTTTAGTCAGATTCCGCCTCCCTCCTTTTCTTTGGTGTTTGTGGTTTCTTAATATTTTGGGAACATCCTGTTTGTGTCTTTAATGCCGCGGGGCACAGATTGTTTAGTTAAAGGCCTCTGACCATTCCTGCCCTCTTGTAAATGTGACAGAGCGAGTAAGATGGACCGAGGCGGAGGACGAAACCAACAAGAAACTCAAGAGAAAGAGAGAAGGGGCTGACGCAAGCGGTCACACTGGAGAACTTAGAAGGAATGAGAGAGAAGGCGAGGGATGGCAGAGAAAGGAAAACAGCAGTGAGGGGAACTTGAGGTTGACTGTGGTGGGGCGGAGGGGGTGGGGAGAGTTATTGCAGACAGACAGCACTGGGAATTCTGGTGTCGCTGGTGTGCAGCCTAGCATTAAATGCAATTGAATACTCTAAGGCATGTTTACATGCCATGTCAGTTATTCCCTGTTTGTCATTCATGAATTTGCTGTGCTTATCACTAATTTAAGGGCGCACCCCCCACCTCTTGATACTTGACGTGCGTCGTGCGAAGTACGTGTCGGGGCGCCCTCAGCGGCCCCTGGCACCGCTTGTGGGGATCAGACAGCTGTGCACGTGTCACATGAGAGAGACTGAAACATGAAAAAAAAAGTTTCAGTGGGGTTGGTGGTGCCTCCTTCCACACATCTGTTGGGAGAACCTCTGGCTGTGACATGAAGGGGTCTGGTTCTGTTTCCATCTGTAATTTAGGTAATTTACTGGATGTTTTTAAGCTACTTGCAACTGAAGGCTTACGGCGCTGTGTTTTTGAAGTGCCTCTGGCAATGAGTCACTTTCCCTTTTAAGGACTGTGTTATTAGAATCACACAGCTTTAATTTTTGCTTCGATGACCTTGGTGTGCTACTCATTCAGCTCTAACTTTGTTGCATTTGTTTGGCTTTTATTTAACCAGGAAGTACTTTATATGTAATAAAGGATTTGTTATTTTTAGCAGACCAAAGCTTTGTGTTTCAAAAAATTTAGGACACAGTGTCTCTGATGCAAAGATCCTCATGTGGTGGTTAAATGGTTTCATTATATAGTTTCAAAGTCTGATGCACTTTGCGTGAGGAGTGATGGGATGATGGAGCGGCTTCTGAGGCGCAACTCGCCGCTGCAGGAAAATGATCTGAGACGTTGAGCCCCGTTCGACTTGGTTTCTGCTGACACGGCGGCGCTGAAATATCACGTGTAGCCATCTGAAATCAGAAGGTAATGTAATCGACAGGCTGGCCTGGCCCACAGCATCATGGAGGAGAAACCTGTCCACGTGTTTCCCCCAGGAAACTGCACGCTGCTACATTTGTATGTATTTGACTTCTACATACAAAGCGAGCAATGTTTTGTGAGTGTTAAACACCAGATATGTTGAAACGGTGACTCCACTTCTTTCCCCTGCGATATGTATTCACTGGCCATTGTACTCGATCGGAAAACTCAGGCCCTCAGTCATGACTGGCCATTTATGACCCTGGCACAGTCAAAGGCCAGAATAATTCGGGCCTATCATTTGCTCCTTTTTTTTATGATGCAAAGCATTTCCTCGGCAGAGGTTTACACAGTCTAGGAAAACTCCCAGTCTGCTTATGAGGTGTGATAAGTTCACCCCCCCTCCCGCCGTTCTGCCATGGTCAGATGGAGGAAAGGCCATCCCCAGGTCTCTTCCTCTCCCGTCTGCCGCCCCTCCCTCTTCATGTCAGATCCTGGAAAGCCACGCTCCCTCTCTCTCTCTCCCTCCATCTCTCCGTCTCCCCTGTCTTTCTTGCAAGCGGCATTTTTGTGTCGTTACCTCACTGTGGTTGTAAATAATCCCCATTATGGCTTCCAGATGTCCCTCCATCCTACTCTGGATTTGGGGATAGGGTTGGAGCGCGGTGGGAGTGTAAGGGTTGGACACTTACTGTAACTGGCAGCAGCTGACGGGGCCTGAGTATGTGGTGCTCTTCTGTCTCTCAATCTTCTCTCGCTCCCTCAGCCCTGCCCCGGTCTCACTTTCTCCCACGAGCTGAACTCGATTGCTTTTTCTCCTCTTGTCTGTTCTGTCTCACTCCTCATGTTTTTTTCCTCTCACTGTTTTTATCCCACAGTTGTCATCTGTTCTCCTCAGTGTTGTCACCCTTTAATTCAGACCAGAAGTGCTATGGAACCATCCGTCCATTCAGATCACGCTGTCCTTTTGGTATCACATCTTGTTGTGAAGCCCTGAAAAGACGGCAGCTAGCCAAACTCTATAGAAACTATGAACTCATACAGACTCATATCAGCAACAGTAATTGAAATAGTTTTCAGTTTTGCTGCACCTCTATCAGGAATGACACTGGCAGCTCTCTCGGATTTTGTGCAGATAGTTAACCTATTGAGTCTTTATTTTTTTCATCTGGATCATCATCACTGTTTCTCTGATGCCCTACACTGATACACTATTGACCTAAAGCCCCCACTCCCCACCCGCACTTGGTAGTATAGTATGAATGAATGAACTAACAAAACTATATTAAGCATGAACAAGGAAATGTTTATGTTAATTATGTTAAACTGAAACAAGGACATGGTGTCATTGTGTTTCATCCACAGACGCTATGGGAATGTATGAGAAGAGAATCGTGCAGTTGACTTGCGTTAAGTAGCTGAGTCTGAACAAACCCCTTGAAGACATTCTAACACATTTTTAGTTAATGACATGTAAACACAACAGCTCATTTTTCAACTTTTTTTTTTTTTTTGACATTTTAGAGGAAGCAGAACTTCCCTTGCTGTCTTAGAGCACTTGCCTCTGGTTATCTCAGAGATGCATGCCTCACATGTAACATGCACAGATTAGCTCTAAACCACACAAAATCACTTCACCACCAATGTTAGGAAAGGTTACTTTTGAGAATCCTCTGTGGTTTGTTGGAGTGAATTATTCCGAAGGTAGAGCTACGCTTGTCTGCTTGTATAATGTACCACCACTAAAATGTTTTATAATGACCCTGTTTCTTCAGTTTTATTGAAACTGAAGAAACGAAGAGTACAGTGATAAATCTTAAACTGTACAAAGGTCAGTAGTAAACTGCTCAAAGTAAAGCAGCAATTCTTACATATTGATGACTGTACAGAATCAGTGTTGGAACAACCTGTGTTGCTGCACCCTCTGATGCAACATCAGCCTTAAGTAGTACTGTATATTGGTATCAGAACAGCAAGTAACAAAGGAGGACAGACTGGTTTGTCAGGGGTTCACTCACCTGCAAGGGAATGACTGGTAATATTAGGACATCACTAGACTGTGGCTTCACGTGCAGGAAAAGCAGCACAGTAGACACAGACAGACACCACATGGATCTGGTTTGGTGTAAACACAGCAACCTGCAAGTGAAACAGCCTGAGTGTTGAGACAAATTCTCAAAACAGTATTTTATTTCAGGTGCAGAGAGAAAGAGAGATAGCCGAGAGTGGTTTAGCTGCTGACTCCAAAATATAGATTTTATTTAGGGTTTAAGATTCCCCGATCCTTTTCATTTCTTATGATTTATTTGGTTAATGCTTTAATCGCAAAATACCCTGACTCATTACACTAGGTGTAAGACTTTATGTGCAAGACAACTGTGTGTTTGCTGTTCTGAAATATTGACTAAAGTGGTGGGTGTGCCGTTTTTCACTAAAGAACACAGAACATGTAACACACCCACAACACTCTCCCAACAGTCAGTGTATTGCAACACTTGAAAATATATTCTTTTGGCATTTGCGCTATGTAAAAAAAACAAAAAAAAACATGGATAAAGTGGTGGAAGTAAGAACATTTAGGTTTGTGGAAATAAATATCATAAACAATCTATTATAGGATTAATCAGTACGTTAAGTATCTCTTTATTGCAAAGAAGAACTGAATATACACCCAGCACTGAGTCATACGCAGACACCCTACATGTATAACAGAGACTGTACACACGCAGTCACTCACACATTTCACATGAACACACCCTGGAGACATGGCATGGAGAGCGAGGCCTGTTTTACTGAGCATATCATTTGTGGGCCGGCTGCTAAGTGAACACACTTGCCTGTCATTCCCAAGTTTCACACAAAAATGGCTCTGACTTCTCTGGTCGGCACGGAGCGAGATGGGCCTGATAAGCACTCAGCATTTTGGGTGAAACCAGTCTGGCTATGTGGATTAGCTGGCGTCACTCGTGTTTTTCCAGTTTCACTGCATCCTAAGGCCTTCCACCGAACATATGTGTATATTTTGCATAGCGCATATCTGCAAGTGGCCGTGTATATTGCAGTCTCTGTGCCTGTGCATATGCAGCGGGTCTGCGGATGGATGGATGGATGGATGTCTTCCCCACAAAGCACGCGGTACATTATGTGACTAACGTGTCATCTTTTCCCCAATCTTGGCTCAGTTGCTCTACGCATTGCAAAACCCTGTGAAAACAAAGAGCTCCAGTCATGCTTAAGCTTGGATAGCCACCTTCCCGAGTAATGGCAGGGGCTCCTACCACACCTTGTCATAGCAACTGTTGCTATGTTTAGGCCTACCTTGATATTTTGTTAGTGAGTGAAGATGTATGACCAAGCAGTATGGTATTTTTTCTCTGTTGTAAAAGGAGATGTAGCATGTTGCTATGAAGCCATGTCAGCTGTAGGAAAGGCAAAGACACATTGATCCCTGGGTAAATGTGGCTGAGCTCTTGAAATACAGACAGCTTTTTGTTTTTCATCATTGTGTTTCATATGTTGACCCTATACAGTGCATTCAGAAAGCATTACGACCACATCAGTGTTTTCGGTTTGCTAAGTTGCGTGTCCACCGTCAGTCTACGCACGACACACCCCATGATTTTATAAATGTTTGACATGTTAACTCCACTGATTGGACATGATTTGCAAAGCCAGCTGTCTATAAGGTCTCACCGCTGACAGTAAACACCCGAGCGTTGTCGTTTGTTTTATTGCAGCTATATGTCATTGACGTAATGCATGCCCTACCTTTCTGTGTTAACCCTAACCGCGACAACAGCCTTTTGTGTTTGGCCAAAATGTCCGTGATGTTAAACCAGAAGTTGTCCACCATAGAAAGACACAGACACACACTGCCCACCCCTACCCCACCACACACACACACACACACATAGAGTTGAGTTCCATTTCTAAATTACAGACCGCAATAACAGGCTAAAAGCTGCTGTGTGCTTCAATAAACCACCTGCTGTTGGAGTCATGTCCAGTGTGTCGGGCTCTTCAGAAAAGCAATTTCTATAATCTGTTTGGCTGTGGTATTTCTGCCAGAGCAAGACATAGTCACCACTTATGTGTCAGATGTAGATTGAGGGAACTAGATCTAATTAATTGTGTGTGTGTGTGAGTTTGAGTTTGAGTGCGTGCACATATTTGTATGTGTCTGTGTTTGTATGTGTGCTTTGTTGTGGACAGGGCCTGTGGGCTCCTGGCTCAGAGATGAAAGACATTTCTCATGTGGCTGGTTTAGTGGAGCTCCTGAGTCAGCGCACAGCTACTAATCAGTGTTTTCTCTCTCTCTCAGCTTGCCCCCCCCCCCCCCCCCCCC
>OMNW01009839.1:30255-41466 GCA_900303245.1 Selene dorsalis | reverse complement strand
GGGGGGGGGGGCGGGAGCATCGCCTGTGACCACACCACACCTGTCTGTGTGGTCACTTCTGGAGAGAAGCAGCAGAATGGGAATAAATAACAATAACAGATCTATGGATATTTTTACATTTTGCTTCTTATTGGCGGTTGGCAACCAACTTGAAGGTGCACATACACTCCTTTGTATTTTCTAATCAACAGCCATAATGAATCGGGTGAAAGTCGTCTTATGTAGCTGAAATAAAATGCAAGAATCCGGTTATAAACAATTTGTGCGTGACCAGACCTTTGAATGCAGAGTTTTGTTCTTCACTCTGATGCTGCGTAAAACTGGAGAGAATTCCATTTCTGTCTTAAAACACTGAAAAACAACCATATTAAATAGAGTTAATCTTCTGTTTAATCGTTCGCTCCTCCAACATAATTGTGTGTCTTTGATACATGAATTAATACGAATCTGCAGGGATTTAGTAGCCAGATATGATCTGTAACCCTGGAAGACATGCCGTGTGTAGTTAGAGATGCTGGCTGAAATAGAACACTGGCAGAGATTGAAAAGAATTGGACGTGCAGTGGTAACCAGTCTGGGGGAAATCACCACCGGGCTCCAGCCAAACAGTGGTAAATTTGACTAGTAATGAGTTAGTGTGCCAGTGTTTGACAGTGTATCTTTGGTCAACCTGTTCTGGATGAACGGTGAAATGACCATCATATCCATTGAAGCTAAAATGACACGTGCTGTGAGGACAGTCTCTCTTGAAAGAACCAATTTCACATTTTTTTTAAGATTGCGATTTCATAGAATGAGATGAGTTTTGTGCTTAGCACTGCATTAAATTCAAGATTTTAGGTATGTTGCCAGCCATCTGTACCATAGACTCTCCTGCTGTTTGCATGTGATACGTTATTTCTAGCAAAGAACCCTCATGTGCCTGAAGCTTGATCTCCACCCTGAACAGAGCTGATCACCCACTGGACAGAGGTTACATGTTTCAGGTGTATTTCAGCTCTAACTAGTCTGCATGGAAATAAAAGATGGGGCTAATCCTTTTTCCCCTCCTTCAGGCGTTTCCTCTGTTGTACTGAGTGTGATAGCTCAGTTGCCTGTGTGTCTTTGGTCTGTAGTAATGTGTGCCAAGACATGGCACACCGCAGTGCCCCTCTTTTCCCCTGCCCCGTGGTTATAACAGGCCAGTCCAGCTGTTATAGGACTCAGGAAGGGCTGCGGGAGAAACTGAGAGTGAGAGTGACTTGTTTGTTTTATTAAAACTGGCATTTCCCTGTTTTAGTGCCCTTTTCCTTGACACCAGAGGCACTGTAAAGTCATGGTAACCAGATGAGTTTAGTGTGATGTTTGGCCAGTGAGGGACTGCAGATGAGCCAAGAGTGTCAGCTTGGCTGGTGGTCAGCTCCCACACACACACATGCTGCAGACATTTGTGTAGAAGGTGAAGATTGTGTCTTTTGTTAACCAAAAGAGCTGCTGAATGCTGAAGTCAAACGTCGACATGTATTTGTATGTGAATGCTTGCTTGTCTGTATGCTAATGATGCTAAACATCGCTAATCTTTCTGTTTAAAAGCCCCCAAAACACCACTTACATGTACTTGCATTAAAAACATACCAAAGCAGCTATTTTACATTTCACTGCCTTATCTGAAGATCAGTGTATCAGTGTAACCAATATGCTGACCTTGGTGAACTTGCAACCAATCCAGGTTATCCTTGGCATGCTGGGTTCATGTAAACCAGGAAGTGGTTGAATAGCTCCCCACAAATGAGGGAAATGCTGACTTTGTCAGCCATAGATGGAATCTGTGGAGCTTTGTGAGAGAACGCTGGCGACCCTTGCTGATCCCTCCCAAGTCCTCTTTCCACCAGGAACCATAACTGCAGGGGTAACAATAGCTAGCTTTATCATTCAGGCTCTCTGCGTCCGGTGTCATGTGCTATAAAGAGGTCCAGGTGGTCACCTACACTTTGATAACATTCATTTAGAACAGCAGCCTTTTATTATTTGATGTGGCTTTTTTTCCTAAAGACTAACAACTCCAACATTATATTAAAAAAAAGTATATGTAATGATATATTTATAATTAACCCAACTTCTCTTCTCTTCCTCTCCACAGCCAAACCCTTCACGTCCAAAGTGAAGCAGATGCGCCTTCATAAAGAAGATTTTGAAATTCTTAAGGTGATTGGACGAGGAGCCTTCGGAGAGGTAATGTAACTTATGTTTAACACTCAACCATACAATCTAGTACCATGCTCACAAAGAACCTGCAGTTTGCCTCCCACACCTTTTTTTAGTTGGTACAAGAAACAGGGGTTGTTAGTTTGGGGCATTTTCAAGTTGCATCATCAGCAGTGTATGTCTTTTGTCCACTTGACGCCATGACAGGAGATATCTCAAAATCTTCCCTTAGGCAAAGATTTTGCGGCATGATCCTGGGACGATTCCTGCCAGTGAAAGGCTGTTCCCTTCTACCCTCATACTTTCATACCTGAGTAAAAGGCAAGAGTGTTGTTGCGTTTAATAGTGGTTCACTTTCTGCTGCATTCCAGCAGCAGTGCGTAGTATTGGTCTGCCACACAAGCATGACTCTACTTGCAGCTCGAGCAAAACTTTGTAAACTCTTCTTTCTCACTTTACCCATGAACAGAAAACAAATTAGAGTGTCAGTGAAACTACTGCTGCGGGCTTACATGTTTTTATTTGTTTAGGTTTGCTTTTATATGTGCCTGTAGGGAGGCCGAAATCCATCTGTCACTCGGTTTCAGGTAATGATGTCAAAGCTGGGGAATGTTGGAGGGACAGGTATTGTGGTCCTCAGCCTAAGCCAAGACTCTTATATAATGTCAGTGCCCTCCAAAACGCCTCATATCGTCAAGCTGACAATCATCAGCAATTATTTTGACAACAGATTTACAAGGTTGCAACATTGAATTGAAGATTTTGTGCAGTGATACACATCTGCACGGACAGGTTAGCGAAGTCTGAAAACGCTGACAGAGAGAAGGCAGGACCGTGATGGACTGATGGATGGAGACTGGACACACCTGGCAGCCAGTAGCAACAACCACAACACACGAATGCACTCATGAGAACCACTGCAAACGCCGCTGTTACGAGCCTATGTGAGTCATGGGTCCGCGTGTGTTTCAGGCTTGTTGTCGGCGTCATGGTGTGTGTGTGACCCGTGAATGGCGATACCTTGTGGTGACATTCCGGCGCCCCTTCCCTCGGCCAGCTGTGCTCGTACGAGTTTTATATGACAGAAAAATCAAATTAGCTGGAGAAACGCGATTGTCCCATGGCTCCAGTTTTTAGTCACCAGTAGCTGAAACTGTGCAGAAGATTAGATTACATATGCCCACCACTTGCACATTAGCCCTTTATTTACACTTGTTGTTGACTCCATAATTAAAGGTTCTTTCCTTTGTTTATATCATCTCTTTCCCCTGGTCAAGATTAATCAGATTGAAACAGGCCTGAGTTAAACTGGAAGATGATTTTTCATTTGTGCATGTGACAGTACAGACAGGTTAAAAAAAAAAAGTTAATAATCTATAATCCAATCCAAAACTTTGTGAACTCCACCATCTGGCTTTGTTGAATATAGACGGGGGGAGGCACGGTGGTGCAGTGCTTAGCAATGTCATCTCACGGCTAGAGGATTTTGGATTTGAACCTGCTGGACCTTGTGTGTTCTCGTTGTGCCTGTGTGGGTCAGCCCTATGACAGACTGGTGACCTGTCAGTGGGCCCAGTGTCAACTTGGACAGCATACAGCCACCCATGACTCTAAAATGCTAAGCGGTAGGGCTAATGAATAAACTTTGATGGAACTGAATAGATAAATGTATAACAATGCCATAAGTACCGTGCTCAACAGTAGTCTGAGAGTTTTCAGTTTTCTACAGGTTTGTGAGTGCACCTGAGAGATGTTGCAAAGTGACGAGCACATTTTCCAGCTTCTCTTTATGGCATCACAAAGTTAGGCAGCTTCACCATCCTCCAGGTGTATGACAGTTAGAACAGTCATCTGACCTGATGTCAGACCTGGCAAACACAGAAAATGTGTATTTTGGGATGGCCTCACAAAACTTTATATGGGTATGATTTTTCATTGTAACTTTAGAGGTTTGGATTTGGGAACAGAGAGTGACAGAGTTAAAAAGAGATGGAGGCAGCAGACGGAGACAGAGGCAGAGACAGAGGCAGAGACAGACCCAGATGGGCAGAACGCAGACACAGGAAAACAAAGTCAAGAAAAAATAGTTGAGAGTCACAAAGGGAGGTGAGAGAGCCTGAGTGCAGGATGTTTTGATTTCATCCTCCCATTGTCAGCAGCAGGCAGAGAAATGGCGCGAGTGCGTGACGTTGTGGAGTTCATCTGATGAATGGACCAGTGTGTGCTGGCCTGCTGCCTGTGAGAATGCTTCCATTAGGACTCAGTGCTCTTCACCAACACAAACAGGCCCAATGGTGGAGCTCAGCAGATACGCCTGATGCAAACAATGCCAGGGTCAGAGGTTTTGTTTCCAGTGGCAGACTTTGCTGTAGATGTTTCTCATCATGGCGACTGTTAAGTTTCTCTGGAGTCACTCACCATCATACGTTATTAGCCTACTGTCCATTGTGATGGTACAAGTCAGCAGTGTAAAACTCAGGTATGTGTTCATATTAAATAGAGGGGGGGTGGTATCTGACAGTGATATTCTAAGCTATCAGGATGCGCCCCCCTCTGTTGTGGTGATAGTTTGTGTCTTTTCTGTTTTGTTTGTCTGTTCTTACTGGATAAAAACAGTTTTAAAGGCACAGCTGATGCTTTCCACCAACAAATATTCTTCAGTAGCAGTACAAAATAAACTTAGAAAACTTCCTTTAATGCATGGGAGTTGTGAATTAAACTCTGCTTAGTCTTCATGGGTTGTATAGTTGACATCAGGTCCAAGAGGGAGGACAAGATTAAGGAAGGAACAGAGAGAGAGGAAAGGAGAGATGGAGAAGAGGACAAAAACAGCCAAGCCTTGCCAAGAACAGTGTGCTCCCCCCTTACCCTCCTCTCTTCCTCCTCCATTCTCCCTCTCCTCTGGTGAGGGATCACTCGGGGAAATCCAAACACTGCAGGAATGTTATCATTGTATTGCATTAGCAGCATTCCCCAGCTCATTTAATAGACTACAGACCCCTCTGTTGCATAGGGCGCCTGTGTTTGTTTCACTACTCATCTGTGTGTGCGCGCAGTGCACTTAGAAATTCCTGTCTGTCTGTTTACTTCTGTGCATTTTCTGTGTGGTTTTTTTTTTGTTGTTGCATTTTTTTTTTGCATTTTTAACAATTTAATGATCTTGTCTGCACATATTTTCTGTGTGCCATTAACCATTTAGAAACTTGGACTTTTTCTTAGTGGATTAGTTGAATATCATAAACTATTAAAGAGTCTGACGGAGATCAACCCACACATATATTTTGCATGAACATGGGCTTGGGCTGGCAGCTCGCTGAGCTTTGTCACGGCAGCTTGTGCAGCTCCTTTTTTGGCAAAATGTGAAGCCAGAGCTGAGGAAGTTTATCATTGTTATGTTCAGCAATTATCAGTGAAGGGAAAGTTGGCAGTTGTTATGTTGTTAATACAGTACAAGAGGGTATGAGGAACACAATGGGAGAGTGGGAACTAAGAGGACTAGGCAGCAGAACTAGTAGCTTTTTAAAGTCCTTGCTTTGCTCACTCATTGGGTGGATTAATTGTAGTGCATGTTTACTGGGGGAGATTGTAGTGTAGCAGCTGGGCAGTGCTTTGCCTCATTATCCAGTGCTAAAGTGATGAATCAGTCTCATTAAAATCATATATACATTTAATTTCAGTCACTTTAAGTTGAATGGTTTGCCCATGTATACAAGTGTTTACATATAAGCAAACATATACACGTATGAATGAGGTAGAAGTTGTGTCTGATGACAACTCTCTTAACTTTTTTGTGTAGGTTCATGGTCTAATATGATCTGTTCATTAGTTTTCAATAGTTAATGTTTTGTGCCCTGTTTGTTCGGTAATGAATGTAATGATGATCATTCATCTCTGATCAATCAGCAACTTCTTTCCAAACCATCACATTTGCACACGACTGTCCTTCCACTATAATCCAGCGCTCTGACAAATCACTGTGTGATCAGAGAATTTTTTTTCTCAAGAAGCGGACTGTTCTCATGGGAAGCATGAATCACAGTTTAAGTGTCCAGCTGCGCGAGGCTGTGTGTGTGTGTGTATGTGGAGGGTGTGTGGGTCTGGATCCAGGTGGTGTGCGTCTGCTGGCCTTTTAGGTCAGCATTTTAGTATCTCTGGTTACTTCCTTTCCCTGCTATTCCCTCACCCCTCCTTCCTTCTGTCTCATTTCCTCTTTCTCCCTCCTCTGTCCACTCCCTTTTTCCTTATTCCCACCAATCCCATCCTGTTTCATCCTGAAACATATATTTCTCTCTTTTTCATTTGCATCTCCTTTTTCTGTCCATATAAACCATTCTCTTATTTTCCACACAAAAAATTTGACTTTATCAAGTTTTGCTCCGTTGTTCATTTCATCTCCTTCTCGTTTATCCTTGAATGGATCTTTCTTCCCACCTTCATCTACTAGCTTCTTCAAAAAGAGAAAATTCTGATTCAAATTTCATCACAAGTTGAGAGATTATGTAAATGACAGATTGTCTGAGCTCTTTTCCCCTGCACATCTGTCTGAATTGAGTGATTATTGTTTGTGGAGCTATTATTGAAATGTGGAAATCTGATCACATGAATTATCACAGTGCACAGTTTGTCCTTTTCCTTTTCCTGTGGCCTGAAAAGCTGCAATATTAAATCTGTTTGGTATTTTCCTATTTGTCTTGTTTCTAACATGCCTCACATTCTTTGACTGCCTTTGCTGTCACACGAATGATTAAAACGGCTTTTTAACAGTGCAACTTGTCGTTCCTTTGTGCAGGTTGCAGTCGTAAAAGTGAAAAACACTGACAAGGTCTTCGCCATGAAGATTCTCAACAAGTGGGAGATGCTGAAGCGGGCTGAGGTAAGTTTCTCTCTTTTTTACTAATTTCTGTGAGGTTATGAGACACTGGGCCGGCCAGCACATTGGAACTGGAGAGATATTTAAAGCAAGTAATCATATAAGGATTAATGATTTATCTAAAAAAAAAAAAAAAATAGACATCTGCTGTCATGTGAACGCACAGCCCTGGATTATCCACCTTCATATCAGGCTTTCGTTGATAGATGTTTGCAGAACATGTCGCTGCCTGTGCGGCGCGAGCTGTTGATGCATGTTTTTCTCATCGACCTCTTCCTGACGGTCTGACATTCCTGTTGGTCCCCTGGGTCTTCAATCTTCATGCCTCATACGTCATCGGCCAAAACTGGTCCCTGCTGTGTGTGTGTGTGCAAATGCCTGGACCTGGGAAACAGTGTAGAGCAACAGATGTACTGTAGACAGTTACACTACAAGCGTGTAACTGCAGTTGTAGACAGAGCGCATCAAAGGTATGGGGGGAGAATTTAAACGTTCGCAGTAACACATCTTTCATTCTTTGGTAATCTCTAATCAGATTCTTCTCCGTCTAGTCTGGGTTTTTGAACCATCAGTTTCTGTTTTAGTCGGGTTTTCGAACCATCAGTTTCTGTTTTAGTCGGCACATTTGGACTAACGGAGCAGTGAAGAGGTTTAGGGTGCGGTTGGAGACATCACACATTTTTCTGTGCATGCATGTGGTTAACTATTACAAAATAAACTTTTCAGCAGTGAAAATTTTGGTTTCAGTTTTGGTTTTTGATTTGGAACTGATTTATTTTGGATATAAAGTTCCACTGCTAACAATTGTATATCCTTTCTGTGCCTGAGTGCAGCTGAAGCTGTTATGTTTTGGGGTTGTCCCTCTGTTTGCCCAGAGATCCTATCCTTGTGAATATGAGATTTAAGGAACAGCTTGAGGGAATTTAATCAAATTTGGCACAAATATCCTCTTGGACACAAGGATGACCTGCTTAGACCTTGGTGGTCAAAGATCACTGGGGTCACTCAGGACATATTTGGACATAACTCAGATTTACTTATGTATATGAGCCTGGGCAGACATAGACAACCGTGAGGCTGTATCTCTAGTTGCTAGTAATGTTGTAGATCCAATCCAGTTTTCATGTCCTCTGTCTTCAATATGCAGATGTTTGCCTAAGTAGTTAAAGCGAGTCAGTACATGACTTCATGAAACCAGGCTTCTGTAGCAAAAACCTAGCAGGTTCTCTTTGATGAGGACGTCATGTTCAAGAAGTCAGGTTACTGCAGGCTCCACGCTGAATTGTCTTTGAGCCAGGATACTGAATCCTTGTGAATTCAAAGCATGCAGCTCTGTAGAAGGTCCTGACCTTTGACCTTCCTAGTGCACTGGGCCGGAGGTGTCGCATAGTTTATAATGCTGATACATGCACCACAGAATGTTGGATCAGGGTTGTATCAGAAGATCACCCTGCTTCTCTCGTTCTTCGGTTGAATAACAGAAGTTAAGTTAATTAAATAACATTGAATGTGATTTCATGAGAGAAGAGTTTGCCTAGAAAACGTAGGTGAAAAATCATCTCTGCTAGAAGCTGAAGTGGTGTGGGTGTAACATGGTTTATGAATATTATGGATAACTGGCTCTGATGCTTGGCACATTCTTAGTTGAACAACAGAAATACTCATTTTCTTAAATTGTTGTCTGTGTATGTGATATGAAGCTTTTGTTAAGTACAATGTTTTATTGTATGTTTTTGTGTAGACGGCGTGTTTTCGGGAGGAGCGTGATGTACTGGTGAATGGAGACGGCCTGTGGATTACCACCCTGCACTATGCCTTCCAGGATGACAATAACTTGGTAATTGAGGAGTCTCTTACTTCTTCTTTCTTGTGTATATGTGTGTATTAACAGCCTCCCTGCACTGTACAGGGTGGCTGGATGCCTACTGTGAGTGGTTCCTTTCATACATTTCATTAGTCTCAGATTTTCATGGGAAACTATAACCTTTATCAGATGTATTAAACGCCCCACTTTCAAATTATGGTACTTTCCAAAGCGGCACCCACAGTTTTCTTGTGAGTAGCTTCAGCTGCCGCTTTCACCATTTCACACTCTGTTCATATTTAGAATACAGTAGCCCTTGTGCACGATGCCTGGTGACCTGCCAGACACTGACCAGCGCATGCAGTTCTCACCGCAAAGCATAACATGACTCAGAATTGTAGGAAATTGGGCAGCAGAAGTTAAAATGGCCAAAAAAACATCTACATGAAAGACCAAAAGAATGAGTTAGGAGCTAGGTGACTGGTTGTGGGCCAGGCTCTTCCACACTTCCACGGGCTGCTGGAGGCAGTCGTCCTCTCTCTAACCTGACTGTCTGCCCTCTCCGTGTGACCCTGAGCTCAAATGCCAGGACTGCTTGTCATTCCTTTTCCCACATTCTCACAACAAATGCTTCACCCTGGACACTCCCCAAGGCTTTAAAAATATACACCACTGCCCGTCTAGCCGTCTATTTTTAGGGAAACCCTCAAAAGTTAAGAACCATTTAGACTCTTGCTTCCTCAGTTCCCCTCTGTAATAATGATACTGTGAGAAAAAAGGGAGAGGAGAGAGTTTGGAGAGTGGGGGAGAGGACAGAATATTTTTGACTTTCTTGTGTAACTGGAATGTTTATTTTTCGACATAAATGATCTCACACATTTACACAGTTTTCCTTTGACTTCTGTTGCTCATAATACCTGTTCATGTGACTTTCCATCCCAGTCCGATTAAGGAGTCAATACTAGACTTTCTTCTGCAAATGCTGTTATTCCCAGCTTACTGCCAGGAATGACTGTTAACTTTCTGTCTCTCACGTATGTCTCTCTGTCTCTCTAGTATCTGGTCATGGACTACTATGTGGGTGGTGACCTGCTGACTCTGCTCAGTAAGTTCGAGGACCGACTGCCGGAGGACATGGCCAAGTTCTACCTGGCTGAGATGGTGCTGGCCATCGACTCTGTTCACCAGCTACACTACGTCCACAGGTTAGGATCAGGAAGTGTTTGTGTGTGTTTGGTATTCAAAAGTGTCTAATTATTTTCTGAGAGAAGCAGAATGAGCAATAAGTCTTGATGATGGATGCTCAGTGTATTTACATTATTCCTGCTGTGTGGGCAATTTTCCAGCTGTGGGGTGCCACTGCAGCTAAATGAAAATAAATGAAAACAGTGGAGAGCGTGTGCGCGCAGGTTTGTCTTCAGTCATCACCGAAGCTCGTCTATACCACCAACTAATAATACGCTTTATTAGTTTGAGTTTCTGGGTGTGTTATTATTTCACTCTAGAAAATTGACATTTGAGGTCAGGTGTGTATGAATGTGTGTAAGAAACAGGATTTAAGTGCTTTAGAAAATAACTGTTGTAGTCTTGTGTAATGTTTTTATCTAGCCGTCAAGTCAGCAGTTATTGTTCGATTCACACTCGAGTCACTGTCTTGTTTCCAGTTTCAGACACTTCACTCACTTGCTTACAGTCCTCTGGATTAAAACCAAGCCAGCTACTTAAAAAAGCAGTGGTAGCCTGCAGTTTTGTAAAACTTTTCCTCTTGTCCCTTATATCAGAAGAATTGCGAAACATTGAGAAAATACCCTCAGGAGCAGGAAACAAGGCTGTGCCAGACAGGAAGTAGTTACATCGGCACGCTGGCCTAAGCAAAATGTCATTTTCATTACAGGTTCTGGAAGGATGAGTAGATGGAGAGAGAGATGAGAAGTATAGAAAGCGAGGGGAGGTCAGAAAAAGAGTTAGATTAAGTTAGAGACTGAAAGGACAAGAGGGGACGGCTGGTGGGTAACATGCTGGGTGTGCCTGAAGCTGTCAGATGGAAAGAGAAATACTAACCAACGACAACGGAGTTGCAGAGAGATGTAGGTATAAGTGTATAAGTAGAGAAAGCGAGTGAGTAAGAAGAGAGTGGGGAGCCACTAATTGCATGGTGTTATCTGGGGGCTGTGGGTGGGGGTTGGCAGCGGCAGTGAGGAGTCGGAGGAGTGGATAGAAGGGAAAAAGGACAGGGAGGAGGGGACAGTGCTATTTCTCTTTTAAGTCCCCTCGTGGATGCTTTGGGACAGTAATGATGGGGTATGGGAGGTGCGTGGGTGGGGGTGTGGTGCCGTTACCTCCCCCCCCCCGG
>OMNW01009839.1:4635-24188 GCA_900303245.1 Selene dorsalis | reverse complement strand
CAAAGGGAACAGGGGAGTGTGTCTGTTTTGGACACAGGGCTTTTTTTTTTTGCGAGTGGGAGTGTGTTTGTGCACTGCATATTTCCTCAACGCAGTGCATGCTTGTGTGTGTGCTTTGAATCTGTGTCCCACACACACACACACACACACACGTTCTGTCTGCACAGCTAATTCCCACAACACCGTTCTAGCTATTTCCAGCGTTCATTCTTTCGGTCAGTTTAGAGTTGTCATGCTGCTGATGAATGAGGAGGGGGAAATTACACTTAATTGGATCACAAATACTGTCCCAATTATTATTCACTGGCCTTACAAGCAAGTTAAGACAGTTAAATTTCCCTACGTTATGAGGTCTAATGTGATGATAATTGATGGGGAGTCGCGCTGTAATATGAGATCAGGCTTGTGTGTGTTTTTTGGATGTCCTATAGGTATTGCTTTGTTTGGCAGAGTGTCTCGCTTTCTTCATCATCCTCACATTCACTTGCTCAGTTCATCTTTTCACCTCGTCTTTTCTCTCTGGTTTCTTTCAGGGACATTAAGCCCGACAATATTTTGCTGGACATGAACGGCCACATCCGCCTAGCCGACTTCGGCTCCTGCCTCAAACTCATGGAGGACGGGACGGTAGGTTTTTTTTTTTTTTTTTTTTTTTTTTTTAACCACACTGCTGCTGATGCCTCCTTCTCTGGCCAAAGCAAACATACCAGAGCTTTACTGACCTCTTTGTCAACCCCCAGGGGTCTCCCAGGAGGAGTGTGTGGTTCAGCTGCTTGGCTGTGCCTGCAGTTTATGATTCAGACAATTCTCCTAGCAAATAAAAGCCCCTCTCCCCACAGGTTTAATATAGAAGGAAAGTGAGAGGATGAAATAGATGATCAAAGCAGGACCTGGGTCTGTTCTTTTACTGCTGATATAGTGATGAGGTTATATGACCTTTTGAAAAAATAAATCCAGTGGTAGTTGGACACTCCTTGGAACTTTGTCATAGACTGAAACATCCAGATTAAAAGTTTGAGTGATGACACGACTGAATTTCCTTGGTGTTTCAGCTGTATTAAAGTGACCTCCTGAATAATTAAGACAGCTGATACCAACATGTGATGGATCCAAGCTCCAGCATCTGCTTTTTCTCTTCCTCTGTGGAACGTCTGGCACTTAATCATCATACCCTTCTGAAAATTCATATTTTTACATTTTGAAATGCTCAGATTTACCGCTTTGATTTTTATTCAGGATCCCTGCATCGAATTTGCATTCTCAAAATTGTGCTGAAATATGGTGAAACTGGGGAAAAAATAAACTGGCAGGGCATTTGTCTCGTAGTGGGAGTCTGAAAGTTCAATATGCTCTTGGTTTGGTTGTTTGCTGTTGCTGGAGTGGTGGTTTTTTATCTTGCATGCTTCCAAGACTTCAGTCTGTAACTCATCATCATTCTCACTCTTATTGCAGTTATATCCACACTGAACTGTAAAACCTTAGGTCTGTGCTTGTTTGTGTGTAAGCTCTCTGGCACCAGTTACTGATGTGTGCTCCGTCCCCCCCACCAGGTCCAGTCCTCGGTGGCCGTGGGGACTCCAGACTACATCTCCCCAGAAATTCTCCAGGCCATGGAGGACGGGAAGGGCAAGTATGGGCCTGAGTGCGACTGGTGGTCCCTGGGTGTCTGCATGTATGAAATGCTGTACGGCGAGACTCCTTTCTATGCAGAGTCCTTGGTGGAAACCTATGGGAAGATCATGAACCACAAGGTGAGCTAATGCTTACGGGGCGATGATAAATGATGCATACATAGAGCTGCACTGTGGAGATGATGTGAGGATAAAAGAAAAAATAATTTTAAAAAAGCATAATAGTTTCATGTGTGTGTGGAGCTGTTAAACATTATCATCTTGTTATTGGAGCATGTACAGAGATATGCTACAGCAGAGTTCCATTCAGAAATCTGAGGCACTGTAGCTCTGTAGACTGTTGTCTATTGTTGAGAATTGAAATGTTAGAATTAATAATCTCACATCTCTTTATTTGTACAGGAGCGATTCCAGTTCCCGCAACAGATATCAGACGTGTCAGAGGACGCAAAGGATCTGATTCGCCGGCTCATTTGTAGTCGAGAGCACCGACTGGGCCAGAATGGGATCGAAGACTTCAAGCAGCACCCCTTCTTTGCTGGTACATGCTGAATCTACTGTCACACTGTCATCTGTGCTTTGAATCTTCTATCTCACAAATATATGTTTCTGTTTACTTTAGTGTCAATCAGTCTGATGTGATAGCTCTATCATTCAATACAGGTTTTGCACATAAATTCAGTCGTCCACTCAAATAAGATCAGATCACTTGTAAATCCACTGCTTCTTTAGTGCAACTCTGTCAGTTCTTTGGTCCTTTCTCTCGCGGTATCTTTTCTAGCAGTAATATATGCTGTGCTTATCAGGATATATCAGTTGTTACCAGCAACTCCTAACAACTTAGATGTATGGGATGTGCATTTTTGATGTTATTCTGTTTTCCTAATTCATTTTACTCTACTAATTCATTAGGTTGTTCTCAAATAAATACGCTTAATAAAAACATAAAAGAATAAATAAAAATCACTATGATTAAATTATTTACTGCATATACTATAATCTGTAGTATGTCTCTTCACAAGAAGTTGAAAATCATTACGAACATAAAGCTCAGAGATGAAGAGTTTAACTCCACAGTGTGTTTCTGAACAGATTCAATCTAACGTGAGTGTTTTTGTGTTCAGGCATTGACTGGGACAACATCCGCACATGTGAGGCCCCATACATCCCAGAGGTCAGCAGTCCCACAGACACCTCCAACTTCGATGTGGATGATGACTGTCTGAAGAACTCGGTAAGGGTGTTCTTTATGATGACGTGTATCAGATGTGATTTGAAGCCTCTTTAACTGATTAAGACCCCCTGTCTGTTTTTTCCAGGAGACCATGCCCCCTCCCTCTCACACTGCCTTCTCTGGCCACCACCTGCCCTTTGTGGGATTCACCTACACAAGTAAATGGTAAGTGCTACCAAGGATGAGAGAAGAGAAAGGTGTAGCAGCTTGTCATCATCTTGTTTTAGATGTCATTGGTTTTGTAGAGAAGACAGATGTCCCAGTCTAGTCTAGTCACTACATAACATTCTTATCACTCCATCTAAAGAAGCCTAGGAGTTTTAAATTAGCCCTCCTTCCTAATAAGGTGATGTTCATGACTCGCTGTAGATCTTCACACTAAAGTGTTGCCCGTGAGAAACCAGCCAGTTGCTTTCTTATCTCCTCAAGGTTCAGTGATAATGGCCTTCCCCCCTTTCACCCTGTCTGCCTGTCTCTTTCTGTCTCACATCTTCCTTTATGTCACTGTCGCTCGTTCTCCACCCTCCCTCCCACCTCCTTCTTCCATGACTCAACATCCTCCCATCCCTCAACTCCTCACTTTGTCGTCCACTTCTCTTTCCTGTTTCCCTTCCCCCATTGCTATTTCCTTTTCATCTCTTTCTCTCCTTACTAACTAAATACTTCAATATTGAATTTTCTGTCAACACCAGTGTTTGTCAACTCAATAAATGTTTTTGTCTTATGTCTCTAAAGATGAATCCTCTCTGCCACTTCTTTGATGAAACTGACACTGTTCTCATGCCTCCAACATCTTCCTTATTATCTCGTTCTGCTCTCACTCTCCTGTAGTTACCTGTCTGACCGGGGTTGCCTGCGGAAGCTGGGAGGGGAGACGGGCAAGGCAGGGGAGAACCAGGTGGACCTGGATGTTCAGCGCAGCCTGGAGGACAGCCTGGCCACCGAGGCCTACGAGAGGAGAATCCGCCGCCTGGAGCAGGAGAAACTGGAGCTGAGCCGCAAACTGCAAGGTCAGTCCTAACAAAGACTCCATCTGTTTGTCAGCATGTGTCAAATCACAAACATGTGCACGACCACGCTGTGAGAGAGACGGCACACGTTAATACATTAATTGTTAGCTCTGCATACCAAACCTTGCACACATACAGAGGTATTTCCTCCTCATGCCTATGTTTGGCTTAAAAGGGGAAAAAAAAGCCATAACTGATGCCTTTTTCCTGACCTCTTGCAGAATCGACTCAGACAGTGCAGGCGCTGCAGCATCCATCAGGAGAGGGCCCCATCAGTGCTAACAAGGAGGTGGAGATTAGGAGTCTGAAGAGCGAGATTGACATCCTCAAGAAGCAGATCGCTGGTCAGGAAATCTTTGATCATATTTGGTTGAAGTCAGAAATACTCAGGACAGAAGGCTTACCTGTATAACCAGATCTGAGTTTTAGAGTGAGATCACTGAAGCCTGCTTGGTCAGTGATCACAATGAACCACTCAAATATTATAAACATTTTCACTGGAACTTAAAACATTGTATGTGTTTGGATTGTGTGTCAGACTCAGGGCAACTGGAGAAGCAGCTGGAGGATGTGACTTCTGCACGCAGAGACCTGGAGGACTCATCTAAATATATTAAAACTCTGGAGAAACAGATGAAGGCCATTTCACAGGAGAGAGATGACATGCACAAGGTAGAATTTCATTTGTGTGTGTAACGGTGTGTGGACCGGCATTTCGTTCATAATAATTCGATACTGAGCCCAGCTGGATCCCAGTGCCAGAAAAATGTGCCATCCTTAAAGCAGTAATTATCTACAGCAGTGAAATGCACATTTGGGCTAGAGGAATGCGAGCAATGACAGAAAATGTTCACACACTGACACTGTCGATAAAGAAATGACAAAGCTGTGTTTGTATGTGACTGTGAGTCTTATCTACTCTGTCCCTGTTGTGGTCAGGACCTGGCGGAGGCCAATGAGAAGATGAAGTCTCAGTCGAAAGAGCTGAAGGAAGCTCACAGTCAGAGGAAACTGGCCATGCATGAATTTTCAGAGCTCAATGAGAGACTCACAGACCTCAGGTAAAACCACCTCCATTTTCCCTCATCTAAGGTGCCCGCACTTCCTGGTTTCTTCACAGTCCCAGATTCTTAAGAATGCTAATGTCATATTCATATTGAAGTGAAAATGACACCCATACTTAGTATCTTACATGTCTAGGAACATGTTTTTTTTCCCCCCAGAAATGCTCATGTTTTTTTTACTGACATTTGAAATTGACTCTGTTGTGATGGAACAGGTCGGTGAAGCAGCGCCTGGCTCGCCAGTTGCGTGACAAAGAGGAGGAGATTGAGAGCCAGACTCAGAAGGTAGAGGCTCTCCGGCTTGAGGTGCGAAAGGCCGAGAGGGCCAAGAAAGAGGTAGAGTAGTCTCCCTGTGGTTGCTAGCACACCCTCCTTTGTCTCCACTCAATGGTTGGTGCACCATTCAAATTTCTATTAGTGTCCATGTATCCTATCCATATCACCTCTAGTTTGATAGAGTATTCATAGAGTATCTTAGAAACAGTGTCACAGTAGCTTTGTTCTCAATGTGTAATATTATGTTTCTACATATTTGCTGTTGCATGTGGTTTGAATGTTTAGTTTATACATGTTTTTGAGGATGTTTCTATAACTTATTCTTGTATTGTAAATATAAAAAAAGATGAGCAGTTCTACTCCTGGTGTGTTGCTATGGGTACACAAGGACAAATCTGAGTAAAATGAATGATTTCGTCCAGTCACTTGAGTGTGTGTATGCCCATCCCCAGATGGAGGCGCTGGCCGAGGAGCAGGCAGGAGAGGCTCAGAAAGAGAGGAAGCTGAGAGAGCGGAACGAACAGTACAGCCGACAGCTGGAGGAGGAGCTGGAGGGGCTCAAGGTAAGTTTGCAAACACACACAGCTGAACATTAACCTGTCCATGCACACAGTCTCTGTCCATACTGTCTGGATGCTACTCATGAATCTAGTTCCCTGAGTGTGCTGTGTCACGCACATAATTTTCATACTCATGGTTTGACTGAACAGTTGCTTCCTTATACATGAACATTGAACACACAAATTTATTTATACATCACTTATCTTTTGATGTTCACTGAAATTGTTCCTTTGCATAGTGGAAGGAAGTATATCACTCTAAATCAAGATGATCGTGAGTGTGTCTCACCCGACTGATGCTGGCACTGCAGCAGGAGATATTTATTGAAACTCATCCGCATCTTCCTCATGTCTCATACTAATTAACTCCTAACACCTATCTCCACTTTCCAGCTGAAGCAGGCCGGTCCCTCGGCCACTCCGGCCTCAGCTGACCAGAGCCAGGAGGTGGGGCGCCTGCGGGGAGACTTGGAGAAGAAGACGCTCCTGTACGAGGAGGAACTGGCTCGTAGGGAGGCTCAGCACAGCACCGAGCTGAAGGCCCTGCGCAAGGAGCTGAGGGATGCTGAGGGTCAGCAGCTCGCCCTGCAGAAAGAAATCCTGATGCTTAAAGACAAGCTGGAGAAGACTCGCCGCGAGAGGTATTTAACGAGCTTTTCTTATTCTACTGATTTTAACAGTCGTTTGATGTGATTAGTCTAGTTGCTGATAACCTTTCACATAAATCTAAAGTCTAAATCATCATTGTATTATTTTTCTTTTTCAGTGATGATTCCATGAGGTAATTATAGTCGCATTAAAAATAGCTTAATCCCGTGTCTGGTATAAGTGTGTAGTAACTGTGGAGTGCTCTATCTTTTTAAATAGTTAATCTAGCTTTCCCCCACAATTTGAAAGCTATTTCATTCTTAACCCACCTAGAGTTGACTCCTTTTGCAGGTAACTTCAAGCTCTTTAGCAGGAGATCTCAAGTGTTTTTTTTTATAACTGTTATCCCACATTTCACATAGAATGCATGAATAGCAAAAGTTCACTCATAAAGATGATATCTACAATATTTTGTTCATCTTTATGAAATGGTTGATAGAAGTGATGTTGAAATAAGGCAACAATGGATGTGTCTGAAATATTGGTCAATAAATGACCAATGAAATGACGTAAAGCTTGTCAGAATGACAACCTTATATGTTTTGCCTCAAAGCAGACCAGTGTCCACATCATCTTGACAGACGGGGCCTAACAGATAAAAAGTTGAAAACAAGAAAAGGGTAATTAAGCAGACAGACGGTAACGATCCCCACCCAGGCAGTATGATTCAGTATGTAGCTCAATAACTCTGAAAAGCACTGTTAGTCTCATGTTTACATCAGTTGGTACATTCCTGAACCATTCAGAGGTTAAAAGCTGAGCAGTGTCTGTACAAGTGCTGTGCAGATTATAAACTATCTGGTCAGTTATCAGGCCAAGTTGAGGATGTATTTGTGAATTGAAACAACATCACAACTTGTGAAAGTGAGCCAATGTGCTGTTGAATGAGTGCTTGATGTGAGTTCACTTTATTGAATTACTGAATAGTAAAATGAGGGCAAAACTGGTTGAATTGGCAAACTGCAAAACATTCAGTCAAAATGTGCCAACTCAGATATTAAAAAGAAAAGAAATGAACTTATTTTTCTGTTACGGACCCCCTGGTAGGTACTCAGGGCACCTGATCCCGCTCTGAGAACCGCGGGTTTAATCAAATTTTAATAAAATCTTGTTTTTGAGCTGAAAGCTTCAGAGCTTTGTTTTTGTAGCCGCTGTCCTAACCTTCCTGTCTGGTGTTACTGACATGTTATTCTCACTACTTTTTTAATTCTTTTCAAACACGCTGCTATATCAGATTCTAACTGCATTAATGTGTTTGGGCTGAATCATGTGTACCTGGTCTTAGTACCAAGCCTTAAGATTTAGGTTTTGTTAGAAATGTGTAGACCCTGAGGATCACACAAGAACAAAGGCAAGAGGACAGACAAGCCTGTCTAAGCAGGGGGGCTGAATATTTGATTGTATATATTGTATGTTTGTATTTATGTCGTTATAAAACCACTGCACTGAGATTATTTGATGTATTTTATTGTAGCGTGACTGTTCACAGACCAGCTCTTCAGCTCAGGAGGCAGGAAACTGCTCCACCAAACCACAATCTTTGAATTAAATGATGTATGACAAACAGTTAGTCAGGATTCATATCAAACAGAAAAAGTTATGAGTTAGAATTGCAGTTAGCAAATGAATTCAAATTGATGCAAAGTCACTAGTTTAACAGTCCATGTATATGTTTCCTTCAGCCAAAGCGAACGGGAAGAGTTTGAGACCGAGTACAAGCAGAAGTACGAGAGGGAGAGAGTCCTGCTCACTGAGGAGAACAAGAAGCTGTCCACTGAACTGGATAAGGTAAAGCATATCTGTTGATATTCACACATCATGAAACAAACAAAACACACAAAGTCGGGGGTTCTCCTTTCTCAATCTTTGTTGCTCTTTGTTGTGTTTCTCCGTCTTATTTTCTCAGCTTTTAGTTTAATATTCATCCCTCAAACACACACACACGCACACACAAGCAGAAAAACACAATTCCCTAACCCCAGGTAACCCTCTCAGTCGGCCCAAACTCTTTCATCACATTCCTCCCTCCACCCCCTCCCCTCTCAGCAATGCCAAAGATATCACTGTTCAATATCCCCCATAAAAACACGCTGTAGCCTCCTACACAGTCAGATGGAATGACTCTCTGGATTACGCTCTGTTGACCTTGGAAGTGGCGTTTGGAAGTTCAAAAAGCCTCCCAATTTAAACAGTGTCTTAGAAGTGGAAGGCATTTTGACATATGGAATAAAATGTCAGAGTGTTATTTTTTAAAGTCTGCAAGTGATGAAAAAGAAAATGTCTTGGTGAAATGGAGAGAATATGGACACGGGTGCCACTGGAATGACAGAACATGTCACGGTGTAGTTATTTATTTTATTATACTGTTGTTTCTCCCCCTCAAAAATTACATTTTAAAAGACGAAGGGCTCAGGATGGATTTGATCTGCCTGCTTCTAGTTGTTTGATACATTTGGAGTGTCTGAAAATATTATTGTTTGACTAGTCTTATTTTATGAAGGAGCCACTAAATTTCCGCAGTGTTTGCTTAGTAGCAAAATCAGGCACTCCATCTTGAGTTATAATGGGTTTTTCAGTACAGCGGGGCAGGCAGACAGATCTCTGACGTTTGATTTCCACTGTTGACAGGATCAAATAGGTGATGAATGTGGAGGGAGAATTTAGACAGACAGGCTGAGTGGAGACATGAGGGACTTCTCCTTGGGCAACTTAAACTATTTCCACAACTTTACTGCCTATATTCAAATGAGCAGGACCTCCAGGTTTTGGTCCCTTTTGTTTACAGGAGTCTTAGGAGCTGCATTCACTTCATACTCTGTACTCCACAAACCTGTCATAGATAGTTTTCTCAATTAATCTTATTATCTCTATCTATTCTAATTATCTTTTCTCCAGTAGGTGTGTGCATGTGACGCACAGTTGATGTTCCCAGACTGCCATATAAGGCCACATGCTCAACTCCATTCACATGCATTTTTGAATCACAAAAATGTCACCCACTAAAAGGAAGTAGTTGTCACAGCAGAGCTTCATATCATACACTTAAAAATAAGCATCATGAGCTAGATGTGGCTCACAAACTTACTCACAAACAACAGCTCTCTGTTCTGTCATCATAAAGCTGTGGAAGACGTGAAAGCTGTGACATGAAGCTAGATGCCAAAAACCATGTTAAAAACATGTTGGAGACTAAAGTGGGAGGTCATCAAGGGCATGTTAAAATTGAGTTTGTACATCTGGACAGTGAACAGTATGAAGGAACTCCAGCAGCTGGTGAAGCAAAAACTGGATGCTGTCAGGCAGAAAAATTCCTGTTGTCAAACCAGTCAACATGGCCACACGGTGATAGGAATAGTGATTTTACGTCTGATTTGTTTTTAGTTTCGTCCTTAAACTCAAGTATTTCCTCTCTGTGGATAAACAGACTCTGTACATGAGAGGTCTGAACCGGTCGTGAGTGCTCTCAGCCCCCACCAAGTCATGGTGCGGCTGTTCTGGGGATGTAAACTTGTGAAAAATCGATAATTAAAGACAAAGCAATAGAAATAAAACACATTTTAGACTTTACCAAAGGCTAGGAAAAGGAAGGAGCAGATTTAAGCAGTAATAATGAATACCTCACTTTCCTGAGGTGACAGCGGCACAGCAGGCCTCCCTCTGCAGATCCATAGATCATAAAGTAACAATTTAAACCCTTCCAAAGGCAAGAGGCTCATGGTTTATTATTTTAAATCGCTGAAACAATGTCAGTGTAGATAAATCTGAGACCATTTTATGATGTGATGACACCAGTTCAGTTGCGGCACCCATGAGTAATCAGTCATTACTGCAGTATTACATGACTACTTAGCACCCATGAGACGGACCCCACCCATCTTTGAGCCACACCCTCATTTTGCTCTCAGCTACACACCTGTAGTTTCACAACTGTTTTTTGTGACACTAGTGCTGTGACGATATCTGTCTCCAGACAGAAGTGTTTGTACTATAGTGGTTGTGGACCACACGTTAACTTGGACACACACACAGTCTCATAAGGTGATAACAGTACTAGCCTCGTCCTAGCTGGTAATCTGGTAGTCTACACTAGACTACTGTTAGACTTAGATTTTATCACATATGGAGATATTTCTTGTATCATTTGCTGGCATCTTATCCATAGAGTCAAAGAACAGAATGGAACAGCCAGCCCTTAGTCTGCCCCATGTTTGTGTTTTTATTTCAGTGACTTAGAACCTTTAACACAACAATGACTTTGTTATGTGACCTTGACTGTCGTCACACATTCAGACACTCCGCACACTAGTTGGCAAACCAGCCGTGGGACTGGAGAGCAATTAAAAAACAATGATCAGCTGCTGTCTTGGTTTGCACAATACATCGCCGTATTGACACAGACAGTTTAAAAACATGGAAATTGTGCACACAAAGTGAGATACTCAAGCAAAACAATAAGGCAGTCTGAGACATGCAATGATGTCACTGTGGTTACATCCTCACACACCTCACAGAAAAGAATTCAGAAAAACTTTTGGAGATTAATCACGCTCCCCATGCATGTGTGTGTGTGTGTGTGTGTTCTGATCTGGTAGTTGAATCATGAGATTCCATTCAACAATGGACCGATTAATTTCGCACATGTTTTTATTGAACCAGTCGTCATGTTCAAGGCTGAGCACCTTTACTTGTAGTCACGCAGCACTTTAACCTGTTAAACTCATACAGTGGTACAGTTTTGTAATGTAGTGTAACTTGGGTGTTGGTGTGTGTTCTTATTTTCTCAGCTGACGAGCATGTTTGAGAAGGTGAGCGGCTCCAACAGGCAGCTGGAGGATGAGATGAGGGAGCTGGCTGACAAAAAGGAGAGTGTCGCTCACTGGGAGGCACAAATCACAGAGATCATCCAATGGTGAGACACAAATATACACACACACAGTATGTAACTTCATCAAATGTTATAAGTGCTTGCTGAGGTGTATACTGTTATTTCTCATTGATGGAATAGTACAAACTTGTAAGCTGGCTCGTAAAGAGGACACGGACCGATGCGCACGCTCCTATGTTGTGTAGTAGTGTATCAGGTTCCTCTGCACGGTATAATGGCAACATTTCTCACATACCTCTGAACATCTCAGAGCTGCTTGACCCTTCCTTCTTCTCAGATCACTTCCCATTGCAGCTGACACCTCGCCAGCTGCTAGGCCTCCCTCTGTCGGACAAGCCCACAGTCTTCACATAGCAAACATAGCGCACACACTTCACACAGACACACACACACACAGGAAGGGAGAGAGTTAACATGTACCTACAAATGTCTGGAATTTACTTTTAAAGAATTCAGTGATCCATGTTGCCCCCTGGTGGAGAGGCTGTGCTACTACTGTGAATAAACCAGAAAATATAATAGTGCAGAGGCCAAAATATTGTAATGCTCATCATGAAGTGTATAATATGAAGTATAAATGTGTGTGCAGTCAGTACAAGTCTGAGCGAGCATTAGATGAGTTTATACTTTTGACATAGACAGTGTTTATTCAGCTCAAGTGCTGGGGATTAGTGAGCTGCCCAGAGCTACCTGAACACTGAACATGTCCATTGTGTGTTTGTGTCTGTGTGTGTGTGTGTGTGTGTGTGTGATGTGTTGCGTGCACGCCTAGTGGTGTCATTGGACCAGTGTGTTTTGGGGTCACAACATACAGCAACGTCAGGTTTTCTGAAAGGCAGTGTTTACATAATGCGTGTGTTTGTTTTTTCTGTGTCCTGTGAAGGTT
The DNA here is from genome assembly GCA_900303245.1 of Selene dorsalis. Taxonomy (NCBI): domain Eukaryota; kingdom Metazoa; phylum Chordata; class Actinopteri; order Carangiformes; family Carangidae; genus Selene; species Selene dorsalis. Next base: position 11,994 of record OMNW01009839.1, on the reverse strand, counting down.
GTTTGTAGAAAGGCTCTCAAGTCAAAGATGAACTCATGGTGTAACTGTTTGTGTGCTGATATAGTGTCAAAATAGTTATTTGGTTCTGTTTTTGGCCGTTTGTTTGGAGTCATGGGTGAAATTTTGAGTTTTAGAGTGTCCGCACATGCATGGTAATGCAACAGTTTATTTGTGTTTGCTACAGGGTAAGTGATGAGAAGGATGCTCGGGGCTACCTACAGGCTCTGGCCACTAAGATGACAGAGGAGCTAGAGGGACTGAGGAACACCAGTCTGGGAGCCAGAGCCACGGTGAGATTCAAACTGTGTTTTTATCTGTTGTAGTAGCTGCTGCACGAAAGACCCTGTTACTCTTGATGTGCCAGTATTCTCTGACTCTGAACTGAAAAGTACGAAAAAAGGAATTTATGAATTTAAAAGGAAAACAGAATTCATGTTCATTAAGATGAAGCTCTATTATTAATATTAAAACTATCTAGCTAGCTCTAGCTCTATGACCTGATGAGGTACCTGATTACTCCCAACTATTTTGTCCTTTGGATCCTTTCACTGTATTTCATTACCTAACCTTTCTTCCTCTCTGTTTCAGGACATGCCATGGAAGATGCGCCGTTTTGCCAAGCTGGACATGTCGGCCCGTCTGGAGCTGCAATCGGCTTTGGACGCTGAGATCAGGGCCAAGCAAAGCATCCAGGATGAGCTCAACAAGGTCAAGGCCAACAACATCTCCACAGAATGGTATGGATATTGTCCTACAGTACTTAAAGAGCTGTTGTTTTCTAATGTTTTTTTTTTTTTTTGATGTTTTTAGTAATATTACTCAAAAATCTTCTCCAACCTCTGGATGATATTTAATTTGTTATTGTCTCTAATCCAAAAGCAAACTGCAGGAGGTGGACAGTAAAAACCAGGACCTCCTGGCTGAGATCGACCGGCTGAAAAAGGAGATGGAGGAGCTTCGGCTACGAAGGGGTAAATACTTAAAGTTATAGTTCTGTTTCCCTGTCACCAAAATGCACAGAGAATGACACTACATCAGGAACACATGTGTCAACAAAAAGCCCATAACGTCCTAATGATAAATTCAAGCATTTAAAGACACTTGGTCCATTAGTTCATTTCACACACACTAAATGTATACATGGTACAAGTTTGCAGTTCTTCTAGAATATATATGAAGGTGATATGTTGGGTTCTGATGTTGACTTCACACTGAGATTATCGCTCTAAAGAGGATAAAGGTACAATCAGGGACCTAAATGAGAAGGTTTTGCATCAGCAGCCATTTGAGAAATAAAACCATGAGCTATGTACATGAAAACATATTGTTACTGCAGTCATATGAAACAACCCCCACATCTTAGAAACAGTCCTGTGACTCATTTTGTTTAAGTCACTCTTTGATGTTTTAATTTCATGTACTTAACTGCAGCCGTGTCACTTGTTCTGTGTCCTTAGGTGTCAAGCACCAGGATTCCCAGAATTCCTTCTTGGCTTTTCTCAATGCCCCCACCTCAGCACTTGACCAGTTCGATGTAAGTGTTTAAGAGGAGAATCCATGCAGAGGCTGATGTAGTTATATAGCTGATGTGAGCCACCATATTGCAGTTAGAGAACTGAAACCAGTGATCAAGACCAGCTTGGAAATCATTATTTGTCATTAAGCTTCAGTTCACATGTTACTTTGCCTGTGTTCTCTTCATGCCTTTATCAGTTTTGTTCACATGAATTTTCCCAGATCTTTATTTTTGTTGTATATTCTTGGTTGTTTCCTTGCTTCACTCTCTGCTACATCAGGACTCTTATTCCTCATCCTCATCCTCTTTAATTGAGTTTTGGGAAGACGTAAGTTTGATCTTGGTTAGGTGGAGGTCAATGTGTGTGTATTTACCTGTACCAAGAGCTTCATGCTGTAGAGCTGTTGGCATATTTACTAGATGAGAAAGACAGTGTGGATGTAGATGTGTGTGCACTTACTGTAGATGTGTGAGTACATGTGAGTGTGTGCCTGTGCCAAGGAACAGTTAACCCACTGCAAAACATGTCATTTTAACAAGGTCCAAAATCAGATTTTTATTCAAACAAAGTGAGACATCAATTAACTAAAATAGATAACTCCATTTTGAAACATTTTATTATAGCAGTGACCTTGAGAGTAAACTTGTTTGACTCGAGGTATTTTAACAATCTGAGACAACATTGAATACAAATGCTTGTTAAAATGGACGTTTTTTGTGGTGTGCTGCACCTGTATTCAGGTTGGTGCTGGTCCTTGTTAGCTTAGATAGATAGCTCTACTTTAGCCTCCTGTTTTAGCCAGGACCCAACAGACCTACAGACTGCATTTACTGTGTATCATGTTATGAGCCAGGAAGAAACTTGAGTCGTCACTGTGCTCCATACAGATTTTCCCATACCGCTCCTTCCCATGACTGTTTTTTCCATCAGCATCCACCCTCCCCACCCCTTCAGCCTCTGTCCTCAATTAAACCCTGGTCCACGTACAGTAGTTTAACGCAGTGATTCCCAACCACCTTAACTAAGTTACAGAAATTGCAATTTAATTAAAGGCGGATATCACATATTTGCGTTAGGGACCAAAATAAACAGCCAAGTAGGACACAGGGCGGAGTGTTGTGATCCTCAGGAAATTTGCCGTAACCAGGAAGCTGCTCTGAGTGACGTCAGCACATTAGCACCACATGCAGTAACTTAGACTGCGTGAAAACTAGTTAGTAAGAGTAACAGTAATTACTGTCCAGTTTTGAGACGTGCAGCAGAACAACAACTTAACTCTTGATATAATTAGCTAAAAGTAAAGGTTAAACAAGTGAAGTGGTTAGCTGTATAGGATTTCCTTCAGATCACAATCTATGTCTAAGAATGGATTTGATGTGGTGCTGATGCAGCGATACCTGAGCTGCACAGGTGAGGCTACAGGAGAAAAGGTTGGGAACCACTGGAGTCTGGCCTGTATGACAGTTTTCATGTCTCTTTCTCAGTCTGTTGAAGTGTGTTTCCAGCTTGGTTAGACAGCCTTCCTGACATTCACTCATCTTCTCTGTGTCTCTGCCACTCTCTGCCTCTCCTCCTGCCACTGAAGCGCTCGCCATCCGTTGGCCCAGCTAGCAAAGGCAGACGTGTAAGCACCATCACTGTGCTCTGTGATCGCTGTCATTGAGTCCTTTCTAAATGTGCTGTCTCGTCCTTTTCCAGTGTTTAATTTGTGTGTGCGTTTCCTGTGTGTGTTGCATGGCAGGGGTTGTGAAAAGAGCTTTTTTTTATCTTTGTGTTTAAGATGTTAATGTGTTGGATTTGTCACATTTTTGAATACATGTGGTGTTTCTTGGTGCTTGTGTTTATTTTCTTGTTATTCTTCAGTGTATCTTTGTAAATGGCCATGCATGGTGTATGATGTCTTGCGGTGTCTTGAATTAGCATGGTCAGTGGGCTGTGATGTGTGGTGACATGTTATTATACATGAGGTGCAGTGCAGTAGACTTGTGGTCAGTCTGTAGCTTTGACCACAATATTTCTTTGCTATGTTTTTATTCTGGAGCTTCCTCTCTCTTAGCATTGAAGCTGCACATTGTTCTGTGGTTTGTTGTGTCTTTGTAACACTTTTCTTCTTTCTCTCTATCCATTTTCTTCATCACCACCATTTTCCTTTCTATTTCCCACCCACCTCTCTCCTCCTACCATCTTCATCCTCTTCTTCAATCTCCTTCTTTCTGTCCTTCTTTTCTCACTTATCCCTTTGTCCTCTCATTCTCCTCCCTGCTTCTCCATCCTCAGGTGGACTCTATAGATAACTTCACCCCCTCCAACACTCCATCACGGGAAGATGACCCTAAGGCCCACCTCAAGTCCCGCTCACGTTCACCCTCTATGGCCAGTGATATGGAGTCTATCGAGGTCAGTCTGCTGTTCTCTTATCTTATAAAATAAATCTGCACAGTTAATCAGACTGCAACTTTTTTGATAATGGTAAATCATTTCGCAACATTGCAATGGAAGCATCGTAAGCATTTGAGTGCTTCAGAGATGCCAGGGAATATGTTCATTTGGTAGAGACCCAACAGAAGCAGAAGATTTTCAGTGAAAGTAAATGCAGAAACATTTAATCATTCCAACTGAACGATCATGACATAACCTCTTTCAAAAACTCAAGGAACAAAGTGCTTTAAAATAAAACTTGAAATGCAAATACAGTCATAGGATTCAATCTAAAACATACAATGAACACAAACCTATGAGAAACGGCAAATGTTTCCTGCTTGGCTTCAGCAGCTCTGTCTGAACACGGCATCTGGCGTATGTCTGGCATGTTGAGGAGCGAAACAAAAGGGTCTAAATATTCCACATAGCAATTGAATTGACGATATTCAGTGAGGGGTCAGCTGAAACTGTTACTCAGAGCAGCTCACAATACTGAGACTGTTGAGTCGCTCAGCCCTGGTGAATTGCACGTAACTCAGTTAAGAAGAAATGCAAGGAGCAGCAGCACAACGAGCAGAAGGAGAACAGAGGCGACAGGCCAAGTTCAGTTTAGACTGGAGTTTACTGTTATCAGACTGTTGTACGTTATGCTGCTGTAAGTAAATAACCTGTGTAATGTTTACGACCTTATATAAAGTGGATGTGATAGGTGATACGCAGGATTCTCATATGAAAAAGGAATAATGGTGTCACTCTGACACAGGTCACATGTCTGTGGTATTTATTCTCATTCTGAGCAGTTGCTGGTCTTATACCCTCAGAAGATTTATTTGTAATTGTAAATCAACCCAACCCTCCTAAAGCAGTAAAACATATCTGCAGGGGCAAATCAAGTTTGTCCATGAATACAGAAGATTTGTATTTGTAAATCAGAAGAAGAGACTGTGAGTAGAACAAACTGTGTCAGTGGTGAGGTTACACGAGACAAGTGTCTTTCTGAGCATGCATTTTTAGATACAGAGCGCTCAAAGTTCCTACACTGTGAATGACACTGAAGTTACAAGTTCTGACCCCGTCTTTACACCTGGATCTGATTGAGCAGCGATGATCCAGACAGATTCCAGGCACATTTACAAACACAAGTGTAAATCTTCCGTACACATGCACAGACATGAGTTTAATAAGAACTGCTTTTATCCTGCAGCTTTATTTCCCAGATTTACAGAGACAGATTTACAACTATAAACCTTTGGAGTTCTTTGTGATCATCACTTTACAACTCAAAATCTTGACCCTGATTTGAGCGTGTTTTGTTGTATTGTTGAATGTGTCTGTGGGAAAATGTAGAGAGCCTTAACCAGCCAGTCTCTGCTGTCTGGAAATTAAACAAAAAGACTGACTGTACTCATGAAGTCTTTGCTCTTGACAGAATTTCTTGTCTCAGCCTGTTTTTCTTGGGAAGTGTTTGTGTCGTGGCTATTAACCAACTTGTCTGTGTCTGGTTTATTTGTGAAAAACTGAGCCAAACAACAGTGATAATCATCAGTGCTACATGTTTCTGTCTGCTCTGCCCTGCAGCTGATAGACCATCCTCCTCGCACAGTCCAGACCCCAACCATGCGGTCAGGAGGGTACGGCAGCATTGGACGCTCCTCACCTAAGGTTGGGCATATTTCTGTAGAGTCACACATACTGTCACAGTTTGACCTTGTGTTCTGTCAGAAGCACTGATCGTGTCTCTCTTGTTCATTTATGCGCTCCACAGCCTAAAGCACATCAGTTTGTGGTGAAGACATTCAACACACCCACTAAGTGTAACCAGTGCACTTCACTCATGGTCGGGCTCATACGTCAAGGTTGTACCTGTGAAGGTAAGAGTGGAGACAAAGGGCAAACGAGGACAGGGAGATCTAAGCTTGTGATTTCATTATTCTAGTTCGCATATTCTGATAAGCTCTGCGAAACCGAAGAAAATTAAAATCCTTCAAAAGTTTGTCTTTTCATTAACTTTAAAATCTGAAACATGCCTAGTCAAACCTCTTTTCCCCCCTCTACCTCTTCCTCCAGTGTGTAACTTCTCCTGCCATGTAACATGTGCGGACAAGGCTCCAGCTGTGTGTCCTGTGCCCCAGGACCAGACCAAGGGCCCTCTGGGTATTGACCCTCAGAGGGGCATCGGTACAGCGTATGAAGGGCATGTCAGGGTGAGTGAGACTCAAGAAGCCGTGGTTGTCTTTAACCTCAGACAATCAACAACACCAGAACATTCATTAGTCGCTTGTAGAATGCAGATGTTTAGAAACCTTTATACTTGATCTGTAACCAAATGCAACTTTCACTCACACACAGGTAAATATCACACATAATATTTTAATTAAAGGTTCTTACAGCATTACAGCTGCTCACTCTTAAATTTAGATGTCTTAATTGGAAGTTCAACCACTTTCATTAAGGTTTTTATGACGCTGAAGTGACGCATTTATATTTGTAGAAATGTTTTAACACTGTGTTTTGTTGGTGCCTGTGTAACACTGAACTGTCTGTGTTCAAGGTGCCCAAACCGACAGGGGTTAAGAAGGGCTGGCAAAGGGCGATGGCTGTGGTGTGTGACTTCAAACTGTTCCTCTACGAACTGGGAGAAGGAAAAGCAACACAGCCGAGTGTCGTCGTCAGCCAAGTCATAGATATGAGGTAAAAGAAACACAACCAGCTCCTCGTGGCTCCTGAAAATAATAAAGCTGAGGCAATGAGTCGACTTACAGAACATTAATGGACCGGTTAAAATTTCATATTTTCACATAGGAATATTTGTTTTTTTTGATCAGCTAGACTGAAAATCTTTTAGTTTTGAAATATTAATTTGGCAAAACCGTTATTCAAAGACATCATCATGGGAAATCAAGAGGGAAATCAGCTGTATGACATTTTATACACCAAAGGATAAATCAAGTCATACAGCAGTCTGCTGATTAATCAATTAAAATTAATACTTTCAACCTGATAAATAGGTAAGGTGTGAGGTACAGTATAATTAGTCAGATTTCATTCAGATGCAGCTGAGCTTTCAGTCCAGGATGGACCTGAACATGATCTTGTGTATCTGTTATGTTCTGTGTGTGAATAAAAACAATCAAAGTAGTTGAGGATGCTGACCTACTGTAAATAACAAGTAATCCTGTCCTGCATGTCTAACCTTCTGTCTCACACTGATGCAGGGATGAGGAGTTTTCAGTCAGTTCTGTCCTGGCCTCTGATGTCATCCACGCCAGCCGCAAGGACATCCCCTGTATATTCAGAGTACGTTCAAGTTCAAGTTTTTGAGCAGTTGCATCCTGTTAATGCAGCTTGGACCCCTAACAAGTCTGTGGTCAGAAATATAATCAAACACCTAATCTACCTTCCACCTGTCTCTCCCTTCTCT
>OMNW01009838.1:0-14065 GCA_900303245.1 Selene dorsalis | reverse complement strand
TAGAAAATGATTTGTGTGCCCACACAGTGACAGCACACCCACACTGAGTCATGACAGCTGCAGAACGCGTATGTTTTTATCCAGTCCGTGGTGTGTATGTGTGTGTTATCCAAGCAGGATGACTGAGGGGCAAAACAACCGAACTGCAGGGGAGGATGAGAGAGAGAGAGAGAGAGAGAGAGAGAGAGAGAGGGGAAAAAACTAAGAAACAAGAGAGTGAATTTAAAATCTGCTAAAATAATGACAATGATGCTCATTAGATAAAACCAATATGTGATAATACTTGCAAAAATACACATTTGGCACAATGCTGGGTGTAATTTGCTTCAGCGTCAGCAGAGCTCACCTGGGCCAGGATGTGCAGGGATTACTCCTTGCAGCGTATAAACAGGGATGTGTCTAAGCTTTGCTTCTTCTAGTCTCTTAGGGCATGCTCAGACTCCTAAATATTTCAGCAGTAGAAATGAACTGCTCTCTCAGGGGGGCAATCCTGTGCCTGATTGCCCTGGCCTGACGTTTATAGCCTGGGTAGATCCGGGTCTACCTGGGCTGGGCCATGATCCCCACTATGCAGGTTCATACATCCCTAACCTTCACTAACAAGGACCAGGGGATCAGTAGGGCCTCTTCCATAAAGTATAATTACAAGCTAAAGGCAGGGTTTTGTGCTCTTATATGTGTGTGATTTCCCCTTTTACAGCTCACAATCAATCTTTAATGAGCCATTGAATATTAACTGGATTTGTAGGAACTGAGTGTCAACTCCCATGAGTGTAAGCTGGAGGCCCAAGGTTTAGCAGACGGTGAAGATGGAGGAAAGATGGGGCACATGGAGTGTTTGAAAGGTGGGGGTGGAGTGTTTTACATGGGGTTTATATGCAAAAAGTGGTTATAGTCAATTACAATTACAATCATTTACCATGGGAAGGACAACCAGGGTAATTGTGGTCTCAGTACCCCCCCTGAAGCTACTACAGTAACTGCATTACAATAGGACAAACACTGGTGCAAGAGGGATAAGGACAAAGGTAGCAGGAGTGCAGATCATAGAGATGTTAGAAGTGTCTTAAATATGAAGAAGCACAGCTAAGCAATGACAATTGTTGATTAATAACATCGACAATAACAGAACCCTTGTCTGGTCCCTCGCACAGACCTTCACAGGCCTGGACCCTCTGGACTGAGGCAGCTCCCACGACTCTAACCCCCTGCCAGGCAATCTTTTTGTCGCTGCGCTGCCTGCTACTGATTAATGGACGTAGTCTTGTGATCAGAAGGCTTGGAAGTGGCTGAGGTCCTGCTCTCTCTGTGACTGAGAGCTACACATGAGTCTAGCGGACTGAGACAGATTAGGCCTTGATGCTGACCCCTATGGAGAGGCCTCTGGGGTGGAGGAGCAGGCCAGGGGGCCTGGGGATAATGGGACCCCTCTCACACCTTTTAAAAGAGAACATGTTTATGGCTACTTAGAGGAAATTGATTTGATTGTGCCAGAAACGCATGTGTGAACACCCCTGGCACTTTTATTGGCTATTTGTCTTTTAAGTCACAGCTGGAAAAATTTATGCCCACGTTGGGGTTTAGGAGAGTGGGTGCTTGGCTGTGTGTGTTTGTGTGTTTAAGAGAGTAAATATTAATATGCGTGTGTGCATACAGGCATGTGTGCATGTGTGTGAGGCGTATGAGGGCAGGTCATGATAAGCGATGCACTGTAGGTGCACTTTAACTGGGTGTCAATCATTAAGTATCAGCCCTAATGACTAAAAGCGCATAATGGAGGCAGTGGCAGAAATAAAACAACAAGATTTGTTGGGACACATTAATTCTCTGAATTGATGTCAACAGGCAGCTACTTTCCCTCGCTCGTGTTTCCTGGCTCATGCATCTTGACTCTATTAAATGACAAATGTTTGAACATGAATTTCAGCTCATGGTTTAATTGAGCCAAAAACAGAGCATTTCCTCTCTGCCTTTGGGGATTTTACTGTTTCCTTTTTTCACTTTGAGTGTATAGAGTACAAATGTGAGGCAGTGAGAGATTAGGAGTCTGAACTGCTGATTGATAAGGTCATACATCTCTGCAGCTGGATATTTATCATATTTATCATCGTAGCATCAGTGAAGTTAGTTTGTGGCTATTTTCAGACCACACAGGTGCACTTCGTGGAAAAAAAAACTCTTGCTCTCTTCTCACTCCATCTGCACTGTTTGTTTCATGTATTCTATATTTTGTTATTTATACTATATTTTGCTTTTCTGCAATTCTCTCTGATCACTGAGCAGCTGTTTCTCAATTTTTTAAATTGTGACCCTCTAAAGCAACTCATGATCCCTATTCATAGTTTGCATATCTATGAGATGTAAGCGGTTCAACCACAGAGGGATGTTTCCTTCTCCCACTGATTTGAATATTTTTTGGTGGCCAGAGGAGGAAAAGCCAAACAAATTTTGAGAAAAACAAAAAAAACATTATTTATTACGATAATTATTTAGATTTTTCCCTCCTTCCTACCACGAGTATCACCTCACATGCCCTAAGATTTATCTTAGGAAGCGTAGGGTCCAACCCCAAGTTAGCATCCACCGTTTTACAGTTATGAGAACATTGCCAAGGAACTATTCATTTATTGAGCCTATTTGTTTACTGTGGTTTTAAAAATCTAGTAATTAAAGTTATCTAACCTTGTGTGAATCAGTCTGGAGAAGAGCCAAAAGGTCAGCAGAAGCATGTTCATCTGATCTGTGGGTGCCAATCTGTGGGCCCCCAGAGACCATTATATTCCTTTGTAAAGCAATGTCACATCAAAGTCAGCGAGCTTGTGTGTTGAGATGGAGGGATGGTAGACTGAAAGAGTGAAGGCGAAGAACATTCTCACTCTGTTTGATAAAGAAACAAAGGGGAGAACTTCATACTGCTCAAAACAGTCTGATTTATGCAAATTGCAGAATCTTATCGATTGGTAATTGATTTACCTTGATACATGCATTCGCGGCTATAGTAGTAATGCACTGATGTAGGGCCCCACCACCTCACAGTTCGTCTGCATTAAGACAAATCAAATTCAGCTGTCCATCCTTTCTCTGTCTGCTGCCATCCATCAGCTTCACTGCATCTTGTCGCTGACAAATCCAACGTGTACGTGTATGTTGTTGAAACGTTGGTGCGAGTGTGTGGATTTGATGTGTGCAAATCTGACCTGATCAGATGTAACCTCCACCCATCTCTGCACAGGGCACAGACACTGCATCTGAAAAGCATGATGGGAACAGACAGAGAGCAACACATGAACACCAATGACTTCAGACAGTGTAAGAAACAAAATGAAAGCAGAAGAAGAGAGCATATTCACTAAGTCATTGTGATCTAATGTCTCTCAGCAACTTTATTATGGATCTATTTAGTTGCCATTTATTTACATGCAGTATTGATTCTATTATCCTGCTGGTAAAAGGGGTTCACAGAAGCCCATGTTCATTTTAATGATGTAGTGTGTTTGTGTGTGTCTGTGTACATCTGCACGCCGACACTCAAATCTATTTAGCCCATAGAGTGTATGTTAATGTGTGTGTGTGTGTGTGAGAGAGAGTTATTTGGCCACCCCCAGGGGGACAGGGCTTCTGCTCCTCTCTCTTAGGTAATGGAAGCAATGTGTCCATAATCCCAGTGAATGACTAATAAAAGAGAGTAGCGCCTTGGGCCTGTTCCCTCAGCAATATTATGGCTGGGTATTAAACTGAGTGCCTGTGTAATACTGTCAAGTCACTGTTTTCTCAAACACATTCCATATGCACTTTATTTATTTATTTTTTCTTGCATATATCTGTATTCGCAAATGAAATCGAAAGTGCTCTTTATGAGAGGAGATTGTTCTCATCGGTGTAAAAACTGTTTATAAAGTCCTGGATGCGTGAATCATCACATCGCCTGCGTTGGATCCCATTGAGACACCTGAGGCGCTCATGAACGCTGCCTTAATGGAAACCAAACGCTGCTTGAATACTAATAAGCCATGACACCATAACCCGCAGCCCTCCACCCGATACCCCTGTACTCTCTTTAAATGCTCTTTAATGGCCGTGTTAGTGTTATACAAGACGCTCATTAGACACTTTAATTGGTTTGGCCAGTGTTGACAGCAGTGTTGATTGGCCGAGCCAGCCTACAGAGTTAGCGTGGTGGTTTGTGGGGGTCAGTGGTAGTGTGCTGTTGGTGACTAATGTGGTCATAGTGGACACAGCGTCCAGGCAGAGGAGCTGATTAGGACGGGCAGCAGGCGGTGGGTCTCCCTGTGGCAACATGAGGTCATACCGTCCCGATCCTAACTAGTGGTGTCTATTAAAATCAAGGCCAGCAGGGGTGGGTCAAATTGGACTAATTAGAGGACAGCTGAGTTTTAAAATGATCAGCATCCTGTTTTGTATTGATTACGACAGTTTTGTGGGGATGATGTCACCTTGCTCAGTTCAGTTGTTGTGTCTCATACCGGTGACCAGAGAGTTGTGGTGTTGCTGCTTTCTGACATCACTCCAATCTGTTAGAGACCAGTGCTAAAAGGAAACTCCACCGACTTTAGAAGGTCGTTCACAGGTTGTCGGAGATTGTTACTGTGAATGTGAAACAACTTGTGAAGCATTTATTAGCAGCAAAGTGAACTGTGTGAAATCTGATCAGCTGCATCAAGTGATGTCACTTTGCTGAAGGCAACAAGTTTGAACTGGGAGTGTGTAGTTAGAAAGGTCAGTGAAATTACAACTGAGGGTCACACATTTACTCACCACTGCCTTCGTAGAGATTCAGGAAACACGTGGACTTCAGCAAGGACCATGTTAGTCAAGGAGAGGAGATCTTCCAAAAAACTGAAAACAGAAATAGTCTCAAACATTTATCTTTGAGTTTGACTAGACAGTAATCCCTCTGGAAGTGTGTGTAGCTGTAGAGGAACTGTGCAGCCAGGCAGCAATAAACATTCATGTCAATGTTTTCCCGAAAAAGGTATCAAGTCACAAAACCCCATGAAGGAGAACTGCACACAGGAATGAGGCTTGTGTTCAGGAGATTATCAACTTCTTATGTGACATTTTGACTCATCACTTTAGGAAAAGCACAAGTTTAAATTATAAAATCAATGACGACTGTATTCCACCTATGACAAGTCACAATGTCTGCTGTGGAAAAGGCGACAGTATATCTCCCGTGTGGACATCTGATATGCAATCCTCTTTTTACTATTCATCTTTGATCAAACTATAAAAGTAGTGAATAGAGGAGTGGAGACCAGTCATCCCTCTGTCCAATCACTGCACTGTCCCAGCCTGGCTGTGTAATTGTGATTGATTTGAGTCTCGGACATATATTGCTTGGCGGGCCTATTCTGACTGTACTCCATCACCAGGCATGGCTAAATGCTTTAAAAGCATTGATTTGCCTGAATTACAACGTGGCATCAGACCTCTCACCTGTCTGTGGGAGGATGTGTGTGAATGTGAATGTGTGAGAGAGAGTAAAGACAGATCTCACCTCCACATATCATAACACGTTCCGCTCTCCTCTCTCTTTATCCCCGTCATCCGCCACCCCTCCCATCGATTTGCCCCATAAAAGGTGTTTAATTCAATCAAGAGGAAAGTGAGTGCCTGTTTTTCTGGGTCCCTGTCGATAGCTGTATAATCAGTTAGAGTGGGCCTACTAGACCTCCCTCACACACACATACACAGACACACACACACGCTTGGTTTATAAAAACTGTACACTGTCTATTTCTGGTCTGCCCTACGACTTCCTACCCACTCCATACACACGCACACACGCCAACATGCGCAACAACTCTTGCTGATACATTATTTCATCACAGTAAGTCAAAGGAAGTCATGCATATACGTAATGAGGTGGTCTGAAAATAAAAACTAGAAAAACTAGGTTGAATTAACTTCAAATTAACAAAACTTAGAATTTATAACTGGATGACAAATGATTTGTTGATTCCACTTAACTCCTCCATGTGACGTTTTACAGGTTTTTCCATCCACTAAATCACATGGTGGATCAGGTTGCCACCTTTGGGATATGGTGACCTACACTACCTGGGCTCCCGCTGTCACAAGGGACATTAGTGCATTATTCTGGTAGCAAAGTTCCTCACAGGGCTGTCTGTTTGATTCCCAGCCCCTCCTGTCCACATGCCTGAGGCGTCTTTGGGTAAGACACTGAACCTCGAGTTGTCTGACTAACAACTCGCTATGGATAAAAGTGAAATGACTTTATGTAATTTAAAGTAATATTTGTCATAATGCCTCCTCCTCCTCTGAACAAGGCACCTTTTATATCTCCTCCGCTCTGAGCTTCCATGGACTTCCACACATTACACCCGATTCTGTCAGTGCGGTTTGCGGAAGTGTATGTTTTACTGCGCTCAACACACTCGAGCGCACAAACATACGACACCTAACCACTAGACAATAAAGGGAATGAAGAAATAAAAGGTCCGATTCATCAAAATCACACTAGACTCTACCACCCAGTAAATTAAACAATATTTCATAATCACTCTGACAATGAGACAAGAGACAGCAATTTGGGCTGAGAGCTTCTTCTCAGTGGAGGAGAGCACACAAATACACACACATACACACACATAATTATCAGAGCGGACATGCTCTGGAGACCCCAGACACTCCCCTAGTACCTGCCCAATCAACTGTCCAACAACAGACACCCACCCAAGCCTTCATTTATCTTGTCTGTGTGTGTGTGTGTGTGTGTGTCTGTGTGTGTCTGTGTGTGTATCAAGCTAATTACCACCATGAACCATCCCACACACAGACCTAACCCAGACATTGTGGCGCTGTCCAGGGACATGGGAGGTGGGTAATTAGCCTTCCATTATTACAACAGACACACGCACACAACATATAACACACACATGCACAGCTAACAGTCAGTGGAGAGGCCAGAGGGCTGGGAGGTTGTGTTTCAGGACTTGTTTTGGGTCTCAAGACATTGCAGGAGGTCAAAGTTAACAATCTGTGGTTAATATTGGTTGTTATTTCACACAACATGTGATTTGGTACTTTTTCTTTACCTTCGTTTAACAGACAACAGTTGGACCAGTGGTGGGATGGAGTATATTTAGGAGTACAGTGGAAACATTATTAGCATTCTTTTTACACGTTTCGCCCTCCCTAATACTCGCTCTTGAAAACAGTGCTATTGACTACAGGTGCTATTGACTATAGGAACATCTACCACTGTGCTTATTTGCATATCTGTAGTTGTATTTGAGTTTAAGTTCAGTTACTGATCCATAAATATCAGTTTTCATTAACCTTATTTATGTTTCTTCTGTTTTATTACATGTATGAGACTGCTCATGTATATCATTGTGACTGTGAGAGGCACAATTTGTTTAATTATGATTTTTAGTTGTGATCCCATCCTGCAGGTGAGAAGTCCTCTGTTCTGAAGAAGTCATTGCAAAACAGGAACTCATTATATCATCAACTCCGTGGTGCAGAGACTCAATAATTTTTCACATAGCTCTGCATCGGTCGCGGTAATAATTGTATTTATGCTGTAATTGTCATAATTGTGTCAAAGTACATGGATACTGTTCATCTACCTGAATGGAAAGGATGTGAGGAATGAGACATGAGTCATCTGTGATAAAACAACACAAACACAGCTCTCCTCTGCTCTCCAAGAATTACAGACTTTGCCAAAGCTAACTCAACCTCGGGGTTGCACTTAGTGTTCAGGGAAAAGGTGCAGGTGGGTTGAAGATGTGAAAAATTTCATAACTCCAAGCTGGCCCAAAAAGTACTCGATCCCACCGCTGGCCCAGCTGTTGTCTAGGGGTGGGTAATTGTGTCAAAACCTTCTATTCCCCTCCTAGAGCGCCCCCCTAAAGCAGTTAGACGCCTCCTCCCCACATGGTCCCGGGCATCATCATTTTCCAGCAACCATCCATCTTCAGCCTGCGATTAATTCTCTTCATTTCCGAGCACAGGCCATAAATCCTGGCACACTTAATTAATTTCACGGCCAACACGGGGCTCCCGTAAAGCGGGGATTGTTCTCGCAAAAGCCCATATTAATTATGCTATTTTACAGCCATCTCATTGAAGGCTGTGTTTCATCTTTCATAATTACATTTTCAACAACAACGGGGGCAACAAAAGGAGTCTAATTATGGATTTGGCGGCACGCTCCCGTGCAATAAGTCAATGTTAGCATCGAGCCCACGACGTGGTGCTAAGGCCTTGCGACACCCAGCGCAGAGTAGCCCTGCAGAATCGATGTCAGCCCGTCTATAGTTATTATTGTTGCAGTAACTATGATTTTAGCTGAGGGGATGCTCATGATGCAGAACATATTGAAAGCATTTGGTGGCCTGCTGGCATAAATTGCGTTGATGAAGTTAGAGGAGATTATTGTCATATTGAGGCCCTGGTGATCATTACTCTTGTGATGGAGCTCACTGGGTCTCTGTAGTGGAGCTTGTCAGCTGTTCTCCTGATGTTCAGGCAGCAGCTTCCTGTCAACGCCTGAACCCATCACGCAACACACAAGTGTCTCTCATGTGTCCTGAACGTGCACCACAGACTGAACAGATTAGACAGAGCTATGATACTGTGTCAGCCCCTTTTGTTTATGACATTGCGTTTACCTTCTTTTTAAACTATGTGAAGCCTGAAAAAGATCAGCAGAGAGATTTTCATCCCTGGGCCTTGTGTCATGTTTCGCTTTTGTGCTCTCCCGCTGGTCTGTGCCATAGGTCACCACCCAGTCATGATGGGTGACGGAGTCGGTGTTAACAGCCACCTACACACTTTGTCCGCCATCCAGCCTTGCACCCACACACTCCAGGAACTGAGAAGTAATAATATACTCAAACACACGCTCAACACAAAAGCTGCCATAAGTATGCTGTGATGGGCTGTCATAGCTCAGGAAAAAGTGTCAAACAGTCACTGGTTCCAGCTTCTCCTGTGTAAAGATCTGCGGGTTCTTTCAAATGTGGGTGATTTTAGACCATTTGTCAGATAAAACAAGCAATCTGAAGCAAATAAGTATGATGGCTGTAATTTTTCCAAGTGTAATGAAAAGCTTCTATGAGTGCAGCAATTTTTTTATCCTCTTCACGTTGACTATAAAACCACCCTTCTTCATGTCCTTCCATTGTAAATGATAGAGCACAAAAACCACAGAAATCATTCCATGCAAAAATCTACACAAAAGTTCATCTGAAGACATTAGGAGACTTTGGCAATTGGACAAATCATGTGGATATCTTACAGTTGTAATCTTTTTAGTCATTGTCCTACCCCAGCAGCTCAGAAAATCAAGTGTGAGTTTACACTAAAAGGACATACACTTAATTGGACTGATTTATCTTATCTGAATAAACTTTTGGATGATTTTTGCACATACTGAGTCCCATTTCTTACACTAAAAGCACACTGGAAAGAGACATTATGGTCAGAATGAACAGTATGAATCAGGTTGGACTACTGTTTAAACTGGAAAAATGCAAACCAATCCATAAACTCAAGGCAATTATGAATTCATTGACAAAATTATTATTCACAAAGCTGTGTCAGTAATTAGAATGAGAGAGTTGCAGCCCAAAATGGCAACTAATTGCTTTTATAGAATACACTGAAGAGGTTAGTACAAGGGAAAGACATCTGCATGCATACCAAAAATTATTAACAAACCTACCATGGTGAAAGCCAAGTGTGGTTCAAACACTGGTGTAACAAACCATGCAGCCATCCTAAGTCACCTCCTTGTCTCCTCTAAAAAAGGCAGAGGACACACCAAGTCACACAGATCATTCGTTAGATGATACCGAACCATGTGTTGTGCACATTATCAGAAGAAAGACAATAACCTTAAAAGTGAATTTGTGATAGGGAGTGTGGTAATAACGGCTGCATGGCTGACCTGAGAGTGCAGCTATGTCACCTCTGATCAGTGGTGTTACAGTCCACTGCCGGGTAGTCCTTTCACTTCCTATTAGGCTCCTCACACTGAGAGTCTGTGTGCAGTGGCAAGGGCCATAAGTCCTTTGACAGCGACCTTGAACACATGTGTGTCTCTGTGTGTGTGTTTATCCATGTGCACCAACTACCAGCATCTCTGTCTGTGTGTGTTCGTGCGCCTTATCTGTGTGTGTGATATCTCTTCCTCTCCCTTCCACTCCTTCCTTGTCAAGGCCATCGGTGATCAGTGGAGGTTAAAAGTTACAAATCACCCCTCCTCCCCCACAATGCCCTCCAACCCACCTCCTCCTCCTCAGCCTCCCCTCCTCATCCCACCTGTCCTCACACTAGGCCAGGAAAAGGCCTCCAGGGGCCCGGGTCTCATTCGTATTTGGGGCCATGGCTCCTGTTGAGGGTCTGCAGGGGATCAGAGGCAGTGGAGGGCAATTACTCCTCTGCTTTAATTGGCATTATCATTTTAGCGGGCTGACAAAGATGGATCACCCAGCAGGACCCCGCTACTGTCAGGGGGGAAGGAGAGGCTGGTGGGCACACAGTGAGAGAGGATAAGGGAGAAGAAAATATAAGTGGGTGAGAGGAGCACAAGATGAAGGGCAGAAGCGAGGAAATAAATCTGATACTAGCATCAGCTGAACAACTTGAACAAATAACCCCCATTATACAAGGAAGGTGTGTGAAGGAATTGTGTGGGCCAGTAGCTTTTTGGGTGTGAGGATGTACTAGCTCTCATAAATGTGTGGTGTATGGCTGATTTTATGCCCATGTGTGTGCAAGGGGAAAGGGCAAGGGAGGGGGGAGGAGGTGTATTAGTGTAACCCAGTGTGAAGCCTGGCGAGGGCCTAACGAGCAGCATGGCTGCAGCTCCATAACTCAGGTCCAGTAAAGCTGTCAGTGGAATTAAGAGGCACCCATTATAGGTGCCCATATGAGTGCCTCGATGTAAAATACCAGTCCTCTCCCTGGGGCCAAGAGCAGCAGATAATTTTAGCTACTTAGTGAATCATCTTCAAAGCTGGAGCTGAGCTTTTTCCACTGTTTTTACAGCGTCTACAGTAAAGCATAGTTTTACATTAAGCTCCATTCTGAAGCTTTATTCATACTTTTTTTTTTTAAGAACTTGAAGTTAGCCTTCTCTTCTTCGCTCCTTCCATCTGAGAGTACCCCTGATCCCCAGAGGCTGAACCACTCAACTTGCCACAGGATCGCAGTGATGGTGCGATGAAAAATTATTATGAAGCTGTCCAGCCTGAATTATTATCCTGTCTGTTGATAATCCCTTATTTGTCTCATTCTGGCATCCAAGAAAATCTCTCAGTCTGACTACAAACAACCAGGGACGGTTGATGGAAGATGATGAAGTGAGTGGAGGGAGAGGATGTGGGGTCATTGCTTCCAGCCTCTTTTAGGGAAAGAACATACTTGAAGGGAATGCTGCACGCTCCCTCTCTTTCTCCCCCTGATATGAAAAATGAAAACTATAAGGGATACAATAATAAAAATAGCAGTATGAGTGGACAGGCCGGAGTAGTCCATTACTCACAGCTGCTTTGGGCTTCGTGGTAAAAATGTGCTGCTCGCTGCAAAAGCATGCATCACCGCCGGCCCAAAACAAATGGGCTGTCTCCGACGTATTTACCTCCAATTGTTCAAGCATTTGTGGAGAGAGCTACGGCCTGTCCAGACAACTCAGGCCTGTCCAGCTGAGGGACATGAGAGTGCGGCATTGGGAGACATGATGAGAGAGAGAAAGAGAGAGATGCCGGATGCACTGAATGACAAAAACACAGGAAAAGAAGGATTGAGACAAAGGAAAAACAGGAAGGGAAAAATCTGAATAAAATGTTGTGGTTAAACTGCAAATGAAAGAGGTAGTCATAGCTGAACTAAACCAACTGATTAGGTGATTGAAAAAAAAAAACAAAATCAACAAATTTGCGTACTGTTTCTTATATATCATTGAAAACACTCAACATTTGCAGCAAAAATCTGAACGTGGGGTTTGAACTTAAAATGACAGAGGAAGCAGTCATTAAAATGACTGATTACTCAATCAATCACCTATTTAGAAAAAATGACATTTATTAAGTTACAGATTTTCAAATATGGGGATCTGTTACAACTACCAGTTTTGTAATGTTGTAAATTTTGGGCTGTTGGTTCGACTTGCAGTAAACCTGGCAAAGGTGGAAATCAATAAGAGAGAATCTCAAAGAAGAGATGAGGTAAAAAGGAAAATGGGATGTATGACAACACCTCTAATGTGTCTTTCAAATGGGTGATAAAATTTGACTTGTACAAATTTTACAGTTGAGGGTATTTTGGTTCACTATAACTATAAACAGGGAAAAGGGAAAAGACAGTGAATACATTGTTCTGAACGGAAAGTTTAATAACCTGGAAAGATAAGCAAATCCTCCTTTACGTGGTTATTTTTCCGTGTCCCAGAGGAGTGTCATTCCCCTGATTGGACATCCATTTGTTTTCTCTCTGAAGACACTGATGATTTTGGAGAGGGAGACAAGGAGGAAAAGGGAGTGCTATGTATAAACAGAGTTGAGGAGACAGAAGGAGTTCCCTCCCCCCTCTCTCCCTGATGACTGAAGTTCGAGAGTCTCCCTGGGAGGCTGCGACTGGAGACTGTCATAATTTAATTTGGCTGAATGTTTTAGGCACTTCTCTTTCTATTCTTGATCGTTCTGGATTTAAAGGGGCGATGAGAACAACGATGAACCCCTGCGGAGCTGAAGGCTGAGACCTGAGCCGGGTTCACACTGCAGCTTTACAGCTCGACATCTCCCATATCCTGGTGTGATACAGCTGTGCTTAATGACAGAGCCCCGCTACTAAACAGCCCTCCTGATTAAGATGGCTCTCCACATCGCCCCTGTTTATCTCCAGTGTGGTCGTTAGCCAGGATGGGCCCACTAATGATGAGTAGTTTACAATATGGCACTCTGGCATAATCGGCCTCCTGTCATCATCTTGTGACAGAGAGGAACCCGCCCAGCTCCAGCCTGTAGCTCTTTAGCCGCCGTCCATCTGAGAGACAGCAGATTAAGAGAGCATCACAGTGATAAACAGGAATGGGTAAACACAGTTTTTTGTCACGATGATCCATCTTTAAGTATGTCAAACGCCGCCTGATGATGAGTACATCAAATAATATGCTGGAGGCAAAGCGGCAATCAGCGAGAAGCACCCTTTATTGTCTCCATCACATTACAGGGATATCTGCGACGGAGATATATATAACAACTGCATTATTATTATTACTCCCACAACACCAACAATGACTACTGTAGGTTTAATGTGTGGGCATGTGGGAAATGTGGTAACTGATGTACGGCAAACAAAATGGAAGACAATGAATAAAGCTCAAAGCTGTAATAAAAAGAGAGTTGGTAAGATGAGAGAAAAAGTGAGAAGTGGAATAGAGAGAACAGAGAGAGAGAGAGGGGGGAAGAGAGAGTTGGAGAGAGAGCTGGTTATTTAATTTATGTGGGGAGTAGGAGAGAGTGGCAGTGATACATGGGTTTGTTAGTCAATTGATAAAGGAGAGGAAATTTCTAGAAAACATTCATCACCAAGAGATATGGCCACCATACATCACCTATTTGCAAACAACAAGGGCTAATATTTATCCCTGGGAGGGACAGAGTGACCCTTACACACACATGTACACACAACTCGCCATGACCTAATTAAGCCAAGAGAATAGACCTTAATTGGAAAAAGAAAACTGAATTCTACAGAAAACAACAAAATATCTCATCCTTTTATTGTAAAAGGGAACGCCTTTATGCAACTGCTGTGTGGTTTGTTCTCATCTTTAAAAAAAAAAAAAAAAAATACAGATATATACTGCCCCACATGCGAGCATTTAGCACTGCAGTGGTTGTAGTAATGGAGTGTCCAAGGGAAGAGGCCGTGATAAGGAGAGCGAAGAAGAATCTGGTGGGCTTTCATGGTTAGCTGAATGTACTGTAGCCTATATGTCAGGAAAAGACAGTAGGGAGGGTGTATGTGAACGCACACAAGCTAAGAACAGTACATCCCTACATCA
>OMNW01009837.1:16424-42896 GCA_900303245.1 Selene dorsalis | reverse complement strand
ATTGACACTGATGGATATTTCATACCAAACAAAAAAAAAAAACATGTTAATCTCTGGGGGAAGTAAAATACAGCAGTGTCACTTCATCAACTGTCATGAGCTCCCGAATCAGTCTTTACTGCCTCTCTGTCGGAGCATCATTAAATAAATATAATGATGTAATATAAAACCAAATAATACTCCAGTTCAGTCGTCATGAAATGGCACACTAGTCTGAGGATTAAAGAGGTGACTGTAAATATAAGTCTGCAATTTCACAGTCACGTGGAACAAGAACCGATATCCACAGTATTTTCCCTCTACTGTGCAATTAACCACTTTCATAAAATGTATAATATTAATGTGATTTAACACTTGCATTGTGTTGTTTTATTACTGCAGTTATTTATACCTAAAATCTAAGATAATCTTAATGTATGTACTAAATGTGCTTAAGAGAATAGTGACCATCAAAAGGGTGATGGCTGCTCTGTATGTTTTTAATAGATAATACAGCAGCATTGTCTCTAACTGTATGATATAGTTCTTAATATGAATATGATATAATATTTATCAGCACAATGAAAAACAGGGAATTATATCATCTCTCTACGTCCTCAACATGATATGTAGATTCTGGCTGCGGCACTTAATGATCAATTTTCAGCACAACAGAACTGCCTGAACAGAACATTGTAGCCATTTAACTGCAAAACCCTTCAGTTTTGCATAATTTCTCAGAGAGTTATTATGTCTATTGTTTGATGTGGAAGAGGAAAGTCTCAATTGAATATTAGAGTTGCTGCTGCTACTGAAAAGATCACCTCAGATAATTTCACCCAGAGTCTCACAAATCAGAAGAGTCTTGCGCCCTGTGTTATTTGATGCTTGACCCCTCTCCCTCCCATAAAAGGACGACAGGGCACCAGTTATTTGGTTCTGTCTCTGAATAACTGGATAAATAAAGCAGTAAAATGATCTTGAGGTTATGTTCTGCCTGGCTAATTTTTTTTTCTTCCTAACAATGCACTGAAAGCACATTAAAAAAGACATGTACACAGCATGTTCATAGGCAAGAACAACTCAAATTAATGTCATACGCACTGCGCTCTCTTCTTCCTCCCTGACTCGCATTATTTCTCAATTTAGTTGCCTGCAGCTTCCAAAACCTTACTTCTAATTAAATTGCATTCATGATTACGGGTAAAATTTTTTATTTATTTCTCGAGAAGGATTAATAACATTGACTGAACAGCACAAAGAGGATAATTTAGCCTATCTGTCAGCTCAGCTTGATTTGATTAATGTATTTTGGTCGTCGGCTGTCATTGAAACATGACCATGCTGTATTCACTTTTTCACAAATTTGAGTGGGCTACCACCAAGGAGCTGTGGTAACTGTGAAAGGACTGTAGATACTAACAGCAGTTTATAATGTTGTAATCTTATACCGCATACAACACACCATTTAGATTAATCACGGTGCCTTTGTAATGCTGCTGCTTTTTAAAATCATTGTAATCACAGGCCTCCTCTCCTTTATTCTCTTTATGCACTAATGGCACACACTAATAACGTTTGTATGCCTAGTTTACAAGTGAAATACATCATAGTGGTGTCCAAATTGTGACTTAATGGTGTGTGCCTTCTCCTGAGACAAAACTTGGAAGGCACGCATTTCATCATCCATGTGACGTTGGTCAATGGCATCGCTGGGTCAGGTTATGACACAAACGTCACCCATGATGGTGACAGAACACTTGGACTGGGTGGCACTGGAAGTTATTAGCTTGGACGTGAGGGTTCAGTTCAGTGAACCATGCAGCATAATTCATCTGATGAATGTGTCACGGCAACTCATAAATATTCATACTTTCCACCCGACTAACTGTGAAGAGTCCGAAAAAAGAGTCCGTGGATGAAACTAGATGAGTTAAAATCACCTGAGGAGCGTTTTACTCATGCTGTGCTTAGATGAAAGAAGTGGGAATACTGACTCTTTGAAGAAAGAGTCTGTGCCTTCAGTTCTAATTGTTCAATATCAAGTGATTTTACACTGAAAATTAGAGTATGTAAGTGATACATGACATTAGATGTGAAAAGGAAAATGTATTGTGAACATAGCAAGGCTGACTGTAAGCTGAAATAATTTAACCACATAAAGAAAGTCTATGTCAGAACGATGGCAAGATAAGGGATTTAAATTTACGTTTGGATGAATGGAGAAAGGCGCCATGCAAAGACAAACGCCAGAAGATATTAACAGCGAAGGGAGGACAGACACCAGCAGTAACACAGAGAGGTCGATGCAAAAGGGAAAGATCAGAATGTCT
Organism: Selene dorsalis; assembly: GCA_900303245.1. NCBI lineage: Eukaryota > Metazoa > Chordata > Actinopteri > Carangiformes > Carangidae > Selene > Selene dorsalis. The sequence goes on along the minus strand of OMNW01009837.1, from coordinate 40,584 downwards.
GATTAGGAAAACAGATAGAGAGCACGGATTCAGGCGTGTGTGGTGAAGGATTATATCAACCCAGAGCTGCTTAAGTTCTGACCCGACAGTAACCTCGCAGCTTTACTGTCAGATAGTATATGAACCCAATGTTTCCCAGGAGACTCTCTGTCTGCCTCAGCATTGACCATCGTCCTGCTCTGGAGACCAGCAGGCAGCACACTGTCTCATGAATATTGATCCTACCCTTCGCAGGGCTGGTCTCCACTGACCCTCCGCACATGCATCCCCCCACTCAAGAGGGCCAAGGGTCACCTGCCCTATTATCCTGAAGTATATACTTGAAATGTTTGTTGATTTATTGAGTGTAAATAACATGAAGGCCAAGTTTCTCTTAAATTCCCACATCTAAAAATAAAAATGTGATTTTTGTCTTTGGCCTAAAAAATTTAGACTCAGTTGATTCAAGTCATTAGATAAAGCAGTGCTGGGAAATAAGCTTTGTATGATCACTGTTAATGTGCACTGGGCCTGTGATCAACACACATAAGCAGGAAAACAAGATTCAGAAAAGCTGGTTAAGCTTCCAAGTCTCTTTTTCAGCCTTTGCCTCTATCAGTTTTCCCCATTGTACTTGTTGGAATTACCCCCACTTCTTGGAGCTGATTGCTCTGTAGTGCCTCAATGTGTCATCTGATATATGAATTGCTGCAGGAGCAGGTGAAGGCAATGCAAAGCCCTCTGAGGTTTATTTGTTATCCACATTTCCACTCAGAAAACTGCTTTTCATTACCCACTAATTAATGGTTTGTGCCACTTTATACCTACACAATAAAGACAAAAACTTGCTAAACTAAACTTGTCCTGTGGTTTTCTTCTGTAGGAGGTCAGCGATACAGACCTCATTGAGATGGTTCACAGCTCTCTGGGGCGGCTGACCTTCATCCGTCAGATCTTCCCGTTGTGGAGGGACACCAACGTTCGGTGTATGAGGAACAATCATCGCATCTCATCCTTGCTCTGTGACCCACAGGACGGCTATCTGCAGTCCCTAGAGGTAAAAACTGATTTTTGGATTTTGTTGATTTATCACAGCTGCACAACGGTGCGATTTTATCCTCAGAAAATCTGAAGAAATGTTTTTTTAATGGACTAAATTAAAATATGCCATTGTGATTGGCAATCATTAGATTTGTGTGCCAGCTATTTATTCTTTCAAGTAATTGCACAAGTTTATGAAGAGAAGCAACAGCTACAAGTAAAAAAAAACAACAAAAAAAAACACATCTCTCAGTCTTTCAACCCACTCACAAAAAAATTCATTTGTTCTTTCTATCCCCCATTATATTGAAATCTTTTCACAGTTTTTGTGGAAAGGAAAATTAACATTATCAAACATCTTTGAATAATATTTGCTGTTTTTTGTCATGCAAGTGCACAGTTTACCTGGATTTATGAATTTATGAGACAACAAAAACAGCCTACATTTGTAAGGGTAAAATATCATATATAATATCAAGATCTATGAGAATAGAAAGGTTCCCACCTTTAATGCATGATTATGAAATAATGATCTACATTGAAGAAGCACTAATTATAAGCTTATGCTGTGACATGCAGTAATGCCATATACTCTAAGCACAGACAAAGGAAAACATTTTTCAAGGTAGATGTAAAAGCTATGTTGTTTTTTCATTGACACAGATGAGCTACCGTCGTGTGTTTGAACCTGACAGACTGTCAGGAATCAGGAAAAAGTATCAAGATGTCCAAAGCAAAACCAAAATAAGCTTCTTTCAGTGGAGATTCAGAGCTTTAAGGAGGGTGAATACACAACATGAAAGCAGTATGATGGATGAGGATGTATTGAGTGTTTGACTGGTGGCAAGGCTGTGTTCTTCTCTGTCTTGTTTTTTATCCCTTTTGCAGCAAGTATTTATGGGACAGCGAGTTTGTGTTGTAGGAACAACCAGCATGTTTCATCCACTTTCTCCGGCAGCCAACAGGAGGAACAGTCGCTATCAACCAGAGTGACAGAACTATAAAACAAGCATAGTGTGGTCTTTTTACCTGCTGCGACAGAGGGACTGGTATTGTTTTCACGTTGTGAGGGCGTGTGTGTGTGTGTGTGTGTGCGCGTGCGTACGTGTGTCATCATGGCAAAATGTGGTACTGGATACACCTTCTGCAACAAATGTGGTACTGGATACACCTTCTGCTACAGATATGGTTCTGAGTAATTCTGTAGGTGCTTGTGTGTCTGTCTGTGGACAGATTTTGTCAGAAAACATAACAGACTCATAGTTGCAATTAAAATAAATGCCACATATAAAGATGGGTGCAGCCTGGCCTTACAATAGTGGGTGTTCATGGGTCGCTGTTGTTTTGCTCCCATTGGAAGATTGTCTACAGGTTCATTTAGTGCTAAGTACAAGTGCTGAAAGGGTTTGTAAGCATGTGTCCTGCTTGATCACACATACATATTACAACATACAGTGTGTATGCAGTCACGCTAAAGGACACTATAGACAAGCATCTGCCAAGTGCCATATGAATACAAATATTAACTGATAATGTATGCAACTGAATATGGATTAAACCCCCTAGATAAGGTAATTATCAGGGACATGCACATCCATGAATATAAATGACTGCAGCTCAGTGTGACTGGGGAATAAATGGCAGAACAGAGGAAAATGTTGTGCTAAAGTGAATAAAAGCTTGTTTTTATCAAGGTGCAAACAACTTAAAACTGTGAATAAAATCAAACTGTTATAAAAACAATATATTCATAAATTAAGTGTTGTGATACCAACAAAGGTGTCAGTAGTGGAAGGCTCTGTATGCTTGAAAACAGATAATGCTATCTATGACTTGAATTAAGGATTTGTCAACCAGGAACCCAGCCTAAGGTAAATTTACTATGACAATGAAGGTCAATAAAGAAGATATGCCCTTCTGCACCATCACAGCTTTATTATCTGCCTAACACAGTGTCATTCTCTTCCACAAGTCTTTGTTGTAACCTCAATCACACTGCCACTTATTACTTTCTATTGAAAGTTAAGAGCGCTTCCTCACACCTCTTAGACTTTCCTTTTGCTTAATCCATCTGGAGCGAAATGGCTGTGCTCTCTGTGGCTCTATTGAAATGTTCATTCCTTTTCAACCGTACTCCGGACAGATGGCAAAACCATGTGGTGAGTGCACCCACGGTCCTCAATAATTCACATGAAAGAGGGTTAAATATCGGGTAATGGCAGTTAAAGCAGTCATCGGAATAGTTAGACACTGAGGAAAAGTCAGCAATTTTCTTTACAAATCCCTCTCACAAGCCACGAGCTACAGTGTGACCCCAAAAATCACCTCAACATAGCTTCTGACTAAGTGACCTCGAGGCAAGTGGAGTGTGTGATTTCTTACCGCCGAGAGGCTTGGATTGAAGTCCAAACGTGTCATGAACTGAACGCCTGGAGTGGCAGCTTGTATTGCTTCCATGCATCTTCTGCCGTGGGAGGATTTAACTTGACTTGACCTAGAAGACCTATCAAATTCACTGTCACACTAAGACAGGAGGCTGTGGACATGATTCCTGACAGAGTGCACTGCAGTAGGAGGGAGACAGTTGAGCTGATGGCAGTTCTGAAGTTCATTAGAAGGACAATCATTGAACTATAAACATAATTCCCTCTCTTGATTTTAGCTCACCCCACATACGTACACATACATCTTACATATTATTAATGCACTATGATTGTTTAGCTCACCAACCCCAGTTTTCCTGAAGTGTAAACACATGGACAGTCAGGGCAGAGTTGCTGCTGGTCCACGTGTCGTTCTTCAGTGTTGTAATGAAAAGAGAGAGAAAAAAAACAGTCTTTCATCTCGGCACCAAAAGGCAGCCCTGAAAGCGACAGAAAAAAAGTACAAACTGCTCACCATTTGTCCCCATGCTCTCCATCCTCCCTCTCTGAGAAGGAAACAAGCTTTTATTCCCAACTGAGATTTTTTTTTCCACCATCACAAGCTGAAACCAGACTGAAAGACAACTGCTTTTGTGTCACTGTTTCATTCACACAGGTTTGGAGCTGTGGAGCACTGTGATATACTGTACATTTGTTCTCTTTGTTACAACCAGCAGGGGGGTGTTCTGTCATGCACTGTGCAAACCACCAACAAAATGCAAATATGCATGTATTAAAATTTGCTGCCTTTTATCCCCCAACAGGTGTCCAACCTCTACCTGTACGACAGTGTCTTGATGCTGGCCAACGCTTTCTACAGGAAACTGGAGGACAGGAAGTGGCACAGTATGGCCAGCCTCAACTGCATGAGGAAGTCTACCAAGCCATGGAATGGAGGATGGTCCATGCTGGACACCATCCAAAAGGTACTTTTTTTTCTCCCAGCTACTCTGTATTTAATATTTTGTGAGAAATGAAGAATCATAACTTCTGCAATATTGATGATCATATGAATTGTTAACTACAAAAAATGCACAGTTTTATGAGAGGTATAACTGGTGGTTTCTACAGTCATAGCACAGCTTAGAAAAGTCTATTGAACCATGATCTCTGCTGAAGACTTCTCAAATTCACTTACATTTAAAATGCCCTGAGGGAATCTGATTATTGAATGTGATCTCCAGGTTTGGCCTCAGGATGGATTTGTGGCAGATTCTGAGCTGTTATCTCTTTGTGCTTGTCTAACTCTGGGTTTTTGTATTGAAATAAGACCACACATACTAGACAGTAGCTTGATTTCATCCATTTCAATCTGATAATGGATTTTTTCATTGTTGTAGTCAGTCGCACTGGTTTAATCTCAGCTGGGACATGCTGGAACAAAGGTTCTCTAGTCACATTGTTGTGTCGGTGCCGTTCAGACTGAAACAAAAACTTAAATCGATCTGACTCCTGTCACAGTTTATATTTGTTTCAAAAATGCAACAGAATTCTCCATAAAAGAATACATTTTTATTTTAGCAACAAAACATTCATCTGAAGTCATGTAACATGCTGTACCTTGAATGACACACATAAATTATCCCTTAAATGGTACATTTAATGCATGATTTGCATAAACCATACGCTATAATCTTGAAAATGTCCCTTGATGATTGCATACTGCAAAATGTCACACAATGTGAAAAAAAAAACTGTCAGTCCCAGCTCATGTTTATTCATTCAAATCTCTTCCCATTCATAGTGCAAGCTTTACAGAACATAGCTGTAAATTGTAACAAAAATATAATATGTACTGATAAACACCTGCAGGTTTCATTTTGTCTTAGATCCAGAGACTTTAAACAGAGTGTAAATCCTTGTTCCTGCAGGGACGGATCAGTGGACTCACAGGTCTGATGGACTTTCGTGCTGAAGGCTCAAACTCTCATGTTCAGTTTGAGATCCTTGGAACCAGCTACAGTGAGACGTTCGGGAAAGATGTGAAACGAGTGAGTCTACACAGTATATCCTTATATATAATATGTCTACTTGTCTCCTCAGGACACGCCTCACGAGAGATGTTTTGATGTTCCAGGCCAAATTTTACAGTGTGGCAGATAAACAGACACAAAACAATAGAACTATGAGTTATGTGAATATTTTTTTTGTTTCTCCATTGTTTTTCATTTCTCCACTGGGAGATTTAGTAGTTGTGTTTTTTTCTTCTTTCACTATGTCAAAAATAACTATGTAGCTTCTAGTTGTTAGTGTAATGTATTCCACAGCAGGGTGCCTTAACTTTCCCATTTCACAAAACAACTGTACTGTGTCCCAGTAATATACTGTACTGATATACTGTATGCATTAGACCACAAACCACTCAATTACAGCTGTATCTGTATAGAAGTCAATTTAGCAAGTTTTTTATTGCTGATGTAGTTGCATGAAGTCTGTAGGTGTAGAGGGAACAGCAGGTACTGTGAAACTGCAGATGAAAATGTTTTTTCTTCCTCCTTAGACATTGTCTCGATGTGACCACTCACTGTGTGAGGAGAGAGAAAAAGGGAAATTCAAGTGTTTCTTATTGTCTCAAGGACCCCCCACAAACTTCTTAAGTTTAGATACTCACTTCCAGTCCTTGAGAACTAGTGTCCTGCAGGTTTTAGTTCTTGTAAAATAGGTTTCCCACAACTGTTAGGTAGATATACATATATGAGGTATGGGCATTTACTATCAGGGAGGTACAAAGATCTGCAGTGCACTTGCCCCCAAGGACAGGGAACTGAGTCTCTCCTTTACTAGAAATAGCTGGAGGTCCAGTTTAGTGCCTAAAAGGAACAAGTACTGTACAGATAGGCTTTGACTGCCTATTGTTTTTACTTGTGCTGTTTTTTTTTATATAGACCACTTCTCAGCCCTAATCCTCAGGATCCAAATCCCCAATGCTTTTTGTTTATTCTCTTGGATGTCAGGTGAATGCAATTACTTTACCAGTAGAATAGAAAATCAGCTGCACTCTGGTCCCTGAGAACTAAGGTGACAGGATTTAGCATTTGACAGCGAGGTGTCGGGTATGAGGATGAGGTTCCCCCTACTGGAGCTCCTGAATTAACCTGAGCTCTCTCCTTGAAGCTTTCATTTCACCAATTCACCCGTTTTGTCTTGTGAGGCTCAGATGTGTGCATCTTGCCACTAACTGAACACACAAACAGTGAGTTAACAAGACGTTTTCTGTGCTGATGTGCTGTATCCAAACATTTTCATGTATTACTAATAATGGGCTAGGTGTCTGAGCTGACCATCATCGCCTGGTTGAAGGGAGAGGTGGGGCACATTATTTGTGCACTCTTCTCCGAGCCGTAATTTGTTTGTCCCTGTGAATGTCCTGATTCAGTCATGGGCTTCTTGCAGAATGAAGAGAAATTGAGTTTCTTGGCAATCTATGTAGAGCAGGACTGACCAGAAGCAGTAATGAAGATTTAATCACCACTCAGTCTAACTGAAATCATGAAGCCAATTCATCATAATGTGGCCATTAGCATTAGCTAGCAGGAGACCCACTACACAGCATGTGTTTACACACGCGCACGTACACAAACACGTACATAAACATGCATTTCCATCAGTACAGCCCCACATTTATATAAAGCATGGTACAAAAAAAAGAAAAAAAGTGAAATCACCAAAGCACATTCACACATATACCTGCATTGTACACACTCTTTTGGACCTGAGACATTAAGAGCATGCAGCCAGGCGAACAGAGCAGAGGCCAGGGAGCACGATAACATGTGGGCGCTTGTATCTCAAAATCATTAGAAGCAAAAGGGGACAGCAAGGCCAGATAATGGGATGCCAAATGCATTCAGTGTTGTTGCTCATTACCTGGCATGTCTATCTGTGTGTCTACCCACTACTTGGCAGAGCCATTTACCGGGGGAAAACACATACACATGTACCTTTCCAGTGTGTTTCCCCATAATAGATTGTAAATAGATTGTTCATACATGTATTCAGTGTGTTCCAGCATGTAAAACTGGTGTGCGGCATAAATAAATGCCACACCATTCCATGGTTTCCTCTGTAATGCACTCATGTTTCTTTTCGTCTTTTTCTGTCTGTTTGACTGCCCTCCGACGCACATCCACCCCTTTAGAGCCTTCCTCATTTTGTCCCTTTCTCCCCTCTCCTTTGTCTTTTCCTTGTCTCTTTATCTCATCACCCGTCCACTGCATCCTCCTCTCTCTGCTCTCTTCTTCTCTTCCCTAACGCTTTCTCCTCATTTTTCAGCCCTGGTTTCCTCCCTCTCCATCATCGTTTATCTGCATTCGGTCCATTTTCTCCCCAGCCTGATGGTTCTTAGATGAGGCGTCTTTCTGGTTAGAAACTGTAATGAAGACTGAAATACTATTTCCTGGATGGCTACTGCGAGTTTTCCCCACCAGCCAGCAATGCTGCAGACTGATCGATGCTGTTGTTGTTCTTGTTTCGGTTTCCCAGTTTGCTCTTATTGATGTGTCAGTTCGTCTCTAAGCAGATATTGCTAATGACTTCCAGCTTATGAAGCTCTTTATAGGCAAAAGTCAATTCATTTGAATGTAATTGTTCATTCTTGCATTTTCTCTTGCATGCATTCTGCAGTAGTTATCTCTAAACATGTCTAGAGTAAAAGTGTGGGTATTATTTCACTATTCAAAATCACATTTGAGCTATTTTATGACAAAAAATACCCTAATACCGTATGCCTGCCTGTTATTGTGAATATACTCGTAAAGGGAAGCTCCAAATTCTCCACATTCAATTTTCTAGTCACAAAGTGCATCAAAATACATTTTTCATAAAAGTATAAGATACACAGCAGCACTCACCTGCCATAGATGGCCTTTCGAAACAGCCTTCCCGGTGCTGGAAATAATATGTGGCGTGAGACATGTGACTGTGCCATTAGCCTTAGAAAAAGTAGAGGTGAAAACAGCCTCAGATTTTAAACTTTTTTTCCATTGTGGTGAGTCAGTCAGCTATACCATGCTCTGTTAGAAGAATGTTTTCAGTGTAATGCTGAGTTTTTTGTTGCTCATTACATGCATCTCTCCATTTCCTCCCAAGCACTCAAAATGGCTGTGTCATCAGCGTCCTAAATCTGGGGGATTTCAAAAACAACCTTTGCCTGGTTGAAAGAGTAACACTCCAGAATCAGAACAAGCAAATCCATCCAAAGCTGGGCTCCAACAGTGGCCCAGAGCTTTCCCAGGTGCTGCTAACTGGAACCAAGTCTTATACTAGTTCAGACCAGAAGTCCATAACCTGCAAAATCTAGCCAAATATGGCAGCCATGTATTGACCAGGCCAGTTCTCATTTTGTTATTTGGTGACAGGACAGAAGTGAGATAACACTTGGTCACAATAAGCCAGACTGTTGTCACTTATAGTGTCTGTGATAAGAACTGAGCTTTTTTACTTTACATCTCCACCCATTCAGTCTCTGATAGCTGATGTCTTTATATGTGTCTGCCTCACAAAGTGGAAATGGTTCTTAGGGGCACTTCCCTCTTGCCAACAATAGATCTGCAGAGGGTTGATCAGGCTGTTGAACTAATGATTAATTTGCCAGACACTGAGAAGTCTAGCTTTTCCAAACTCATTTTCTGGCTCCTACAGTGTTTTGGAATATCCCCTACCTGCTGGAAATTTCCCCCACAAGACGATAAATACCAGTGTTACGAGCCAGAAATGGGAATTACACACATAAAAAAGCACATGAATGAGTAAACATCTTGCAAATTTGCACCATGATAAAAAATATTTCATCATTACCACTAATTATTTTTGGTGGATCTGCATGACAGGGCAGATCGAAAAATAATTATTAAGGATTAAATATAACCCAATAATTTCCCGTCTCTGATAATTACATTGTTATATTTAATTATATTACAGTCCAGTGCCAGGCACCTGTTTTTACTGAAATTCCTTGGTCAACAATTAACAGCATTAGACTAAACAAATTATTTTGAATTCCTCAACTATGTTAAATTGAAGTGTTTTGATATATATAACTAAATCTGAGTAGCGTTGTCATTTTATAATGTGGTAACACTGGAATATGTTGAACTGTAAATATGTACAAATTGCCTTTTTTCACAAGAGTCAGCTTGAAAACGTAAGCATTAACTGGCAGTACGCATTTAGGGTTGTTCTTACTTCCACACTGGCAAAAGGAAATCCTCTTGAGAATGCCAAATAATTCGAAGAAAGTGGTTAATGTTTCTTCACATCCCTTAATTTGTTCTCTCTCATGTGCCCCAATCCATCATAAAAACAATACAGAACAAATGTCACCAACCTAATAGCCACCGAGTTCATTTAAATACACAACATGCTTACCTGCTCTTTGTTGCTCTCACTTCACAAGATTAAGATCATTTTCAGTTCACAAGTGGCCACAATGGGGTGAAAACAGAATCAGTATTTTTCTTTCTTTCTTTTTTTTTGTATTGTATGAGAACTTCTCACTTTCATATGTTAATTTCAACTCTGTGCAACAGTATTTTTGAAGCCTACACTGCATGCAATGAGCCACCAGATCTTTCTGGTCTCTCTTCATCTCTTGCACGCAGTCTTTTCGAAGCGACCCCGCGCTTTACTCTGAAACAGACATTAACTCTGCCTGCCTGTACACTGCACCGATCCAACTCGTGCCTTGGCCTTTCTTCAAGGTACTATGACACATTTAAAACTATATATGCATAAAGTCTAAGTCTATACATGGCAACAAATTATACAATAAATTAAAAAAAAAAAAGAAACAGGAAAATGGACTCATTTCAATGGACAAATAAACTCCACTTTCCACTTCAGCTCATTCTTTTCTTCATGTTTCTTTTCCTTTTCCTCATTTCTTTCCCCCCTCATCTCAATTTTTCGGCTTTTTATTATTTTACAGTGGTAAGAAAGTGCTTCTGCCTCACACAGATGTAGAATAATGGACTGATGCCACGTCTGCCCAGCTTATCTCTAGTATATCAGCATAGATAAGATGTCTTCTGTCCCGACTAATCTAAATGGCCAACTTATATTAGAGATAACCACGCTGGGCCCTCCCAGCCTGAAACATGTGTACTGTAGCAGCAAACACAATAGATGTACACCTATGCATGAATATTTATGAAATACAAATATTGGGTACATTTACTGTAGTCACAGTATCAGTAGTAAGATATACACCTGACACAAGCAGGATATAACAGGAAGTTACAACATGACATATATATTCCATCCACTTACACAGGCACAGTTAGTGTGCCAAACAAAGCAGTGAGGGTCAATATGAAGCTTGGTAGCATGATGGGCTTGTCAATATATAAGCACCTGATGGACTGAAGCAGCAGAGGAATAGAAAATGTAGAACAGCTGTAACTAGCTCAAACTATAGTCACACATCTATAATGGTGCAGTTTAAATGGTTGTATGAAAGGGAACTGAGTGCTGTCTGGTATTTTTGATTTGATTTGATTTTTTTTAGGAGACGGTGTAATAGTAGTGCCATGAATCCTGGGATATTTGACTTCCATCCTTTTGTTGTTTCAGTCATTTCATTGGCATTTACTCAGACCCATTACAGATGATTATTTTAAGGTTTAAGCATAATAACCATTAGCTAAAGAGATGCCTTGTTATTGTTGTGGCTTTTTGAACAGGATATTGCAAAATCTCATTAGCACAATATTCTGCATTGTACTGGAGATACAGGGGGAAACAACTGGATGTTTTGATCTCACCTACAGTAGGTACACTCCTGGTGACTGATTGCTATGCATATTTATAGGAAGATGATCTAAAACTTAAATCCTCAATGAGCTGACACTTCAAAGAAAGAGGAAGGAAAGAAGCAGGAAAAGGGCTAGAAAAGCCTTTTTTTGAAGAGATTTGGCGTCAAGCAACAAAAATAAGTTTTTCTTTTATGTTTCGTTAAGAATATTTTTTATATAATACATCCTTCCTCAGCAGATATACGTATCCTGTTTCACTGTGTTGTCCTTGAAGATCTCTAATTAATTTTCTTATTTGTTGGTGGAAAATGACTGTATAATTTGTTTACATTTGGAGAGCAATTATTCATCCACAAATGACATTTTCAGAGCTAGTAATCAAAGAGCACAGAGTGTCCAGTCAAGTGTTACTCGTCCGTATGCAGGAGGTGTGGCTCTGCTCTGTGTATTGTTTGTGACCTTCCCGGTGGTGTCTCGATGTGCAAAGCTCTGTGAAGTAGAAGTGTTCCTCTTTAGTGTTCTTCAGTTTATAGAGCAGAGATTGCTGAGCGTTCTCCGGTGAGGACGAAGCTGCTCATGGAGAAAATAGCTGTGAAGCGGGCAATGCAGACTGACATTTCGCCTCACTCACACTCAGGCACGCACAGACACACAGACACGGTCACATACATAAGGATACACAGATGAACAAGTATACAAGCTGTTTTTTTTCAATTAGACTGTAATGCAGTACTTGCCTACAGAACTGCACTCATTATACCGACATGACTCAAGATTAACTGTCATCTCATTTTACATGTTGCTGAGCAAAGTGCAGTAGGTAAATACATACGGCATGACCACACATTATATTTACAATGAACAACATTGACATGCTCACAGTTCCTAGATAAAGACCCTTAGGAGGTACGCTTCATAAGTGATATCCTGCAAAGGGAGAAAACTGCTTATGCACACCCACACCAGCTGGCAGGTTATACACACAAATCAGTCTGCGTTGAAGCTATGCATATGCAGCAACTCAGGGAAACTCTTAGGACTGAGTATTTGGAGGATGACATGCTCTGCAGGGGGTTTAGAGGTGAACAACGGATTTAAGTGATAATGAAATATTCTTCTGAAGTTTATGTGAGCCCCTTTCCCTGCCATACAGTCTTCCATTTGATTCAAAGTTGACAGCCTTTGTCTCTGACTTGCGTATCTGAAATAATTGTTTTCTCCCTGATTGTATAGTCGTTTGTAATTTCAAGTTTGCTTTTCCAAATTATTTCAGCGACAGAGATTTATCATTGTTCATTTTGTGTTTCTCATCAATCCCAACTGTAACCAAATGGATCATCACAAGAACAGACAGAAAAAAAACCATCAGGACAACCCATTTATTTTTCATATTCTTCTTTTTTGATAGCTTCAGGACCAACTCTACTACTCAATTGCCTACGTCCAATCAAGTAAAAGAGCAAAAGACCTTCAATATTTCATGAAGCTCAAAGTTTAAAGTTAAGAGCGGGACTTGTAATGAAACCTTGAAGTTTAAAAATATCTCTGTTCCACCTTTTCTGCTTAATATTGTATTGGAGGTCCAGTGCTATCTTCTCGGGGACCAACAGTCTTTCAGCATTTTCTATAAACCTCTTGTCACTGATGAAAGTTAGTCATGTAAGCCGTCTATTAAGATTCAGCAGGTTGTAAAAGGTTCCAGACTGAGACAGTTTGCAGTTTCTCCTGCACCCGTTTGAACTCAAGCTGCGGCAGTAATGACATGCAGTGTGAGAACTTCACTGAACTAACATGTTTGCACATAGTTTACCAAAAGCATTTCATCAAGGGTTGTTTAAAAAGTAATCTGTTGTATTTAATCGGAAACTGATTGCACATCTTTTAATATCATTTGTTTTTAATGGCGTCCATCTGCACTGTGGAGTACAGTGTGTTTCTGTGGGAAAGGTATGAACTTCCTGCCGTGGGGAGACAAAGGTGTGTTGAGGCCAGAGAGGGCCTGTCGTTTGGCCTCGGGCCACCATTCTTGTCCTGTCAGTTCAAATCTCAAAGACCACTCCAAATGATGTGTCAGATCCTTGAGAACCCTTGTCCCGCTTGCAGCACTGATTAAGAATTTAACAAACATCAAGTTTGCAACCTGAGACATAACTCAGAACGTTGACAGTGTGGAATGAGAGTTTCAAAGACAAGGCACAGTTTAGATTCGAAGGATGAACTTAAACTGATGCGTAAGTGTGGTGTGTGTTTTATTCTGCACTTTTCACATAATGTGCAGGACGTCCACTTACAAGTTCTAATTACTGAACATGATTGTGCTATTGCTTGTGCATCTCTTCTTCATCATCATTATCATCTTTATCAGCTTTATCACCACCACCATCTGTGGGATTAGAGTGTAATGTAAACTGCTTAGAAAAGTGTGTATGTACTTTGCTACATTCAGTGCTGGAGGTTGAGCAGAGGGTCCTAATGTCTTTCTAATGGCCAGTGGTTGTTGTCTTGGAAACCATCTCAAATGTTAATGCAGTCATTGGCTACTCAGGGGTTGATTGTCACTGTGAACTTAGGCACAAAATGACAAATGGGATGAATTCCTCACTTGTAGCTGACTGAGTTTGTTATCCTGCCACACAGTATCCATTCTTTCACTCTACTGGCAATGGACGTTTTAATGATGAGTCTAGCACCTTTGTGTTTTCCCCACCATTTGCATTTCTTTTTCTCATGGATATGTTTTTTCTCCCTCTCCTTTAGCTGGCAACTTGGGATTCCACTCGTGGCTTGAATGGTAGCCTTAAGGAGAATCGCATAGAGAGTGGTATGCAGGGAGTGACACTCAAGATTGTAACATTACTGGTAAGTTGTGGGAGTGCACTGAATCTATTAGTGCTTGACCTGCGTGGGCTAATATTTGAGTGAGAAAAACAAACCCAGCAGCACATTAATATGTCAATACAAGGAGAAAATATTATTTAATAGACTTGAGAAACACTGGAATCAACAAATAAATTCCTGTCTGTAATAGCAGCACCATGTTAGAAACACCCGTTTCCTACCTTGTGAGGTCAATAAAGATGGTGTTCACTATTCAAGAGCTTACAGGAACGAACAGAAAACTTACAAGATACAAACCCAGTTGCACACGGTTCAGTGAGCTGTTATCATGGGTGGATATAGAGCCAAGAGGAACAATACGGATGTTGGACAACTGGACCTCATTTAATTTACTTTACTGTACATGGTCATGTTCACTGACATTTTGTCTCCTAGAAAAGAGAATATTAGGTTCACAAGACCAACCAGAAATAAATCCTACCTTGCATTGCAGCAGCTTTTCTGAAACTAACTTCCAACTCTTCCCTTCCCCCTCTCCATCTCACTCATCTCCTCCCACTTTCTCTGCTTTTTCTCCTCTTCACACATGATTTACCTGCACCATATTTATTCACATAAGTTCTGCTCAGCTCTTTCCTGGCAGTGTCACTTAATCAAGTCATTTGCCCCCTGCCCACTTTAACAACCCCCACCTTCTCCTCCCTCTCTCTGACTCTCCCTCTCTCCTTGTCTTCTTTTTACTCCTCCTCCTTCACCCACTTAATTCTGCCCTGACACTTTCAACCCATAAAGAAGAACCATGGTGTGGGTGCAATAAATTTAAAATGGCAATTTCCACGTTGATGAACCATAGCAGTTGCCATGGTGCCATGTGTTACAGGTCAACAGTTGCTGAGGAAACTGTTTTATTAAGATGAAGCTTAACTTAGCTTGCCATCGAAGAAGGTGTCACCCCGAAGTTCTTAAAATGACTGAATGTGTCCTCGTCTCAGGCGCCAATCTGGTCCCGAGGAGATTATGGTGCATTTTGATAAATGACATCCCTGTGATTAAATATACACTGACTTTTATGCTTTTTACTGACTTTGAAGGTAGATCTTGGCCTCAGGGACAAAACCAGCGCACTCTCACATTTCTCAACATTATCATTGTGTCAATGTTGTAATTCTTTAAAACCCCTTTAACCAGATGTGCATTATTCGTTCAAACAGGAAGAGCCTTTTGTGATGGTTGCAGAAAACATTCTGGGCCAACCCAAGAGATACAAGGGTTTCTCAATTGATGTGTTGGATGCCCTCGCTAAGATCCTGGGCTTCAAGTATGACATCTACCAAGTTAGAGATGGGAAGTATGGCTCAGTTCTCCCTGATGGATCCTGGAACGGCATGATTGGAGAACTCATTGGAAAGGTTAGCATCTTTTCTTTTAATCTCAATCAATGTCCAGATGTCTGTCCAAATCCTTTTCTGGGACTCAAGCCACATTGTCTTGTTTTGAAATTGGAGCCCAATTATAAGGGTTAGTAAAATGGAAAAGATCAGAAAAAACATTCTGCAGCCAACATTTGCAAATCCACTTTCTCCCCTGGGTGAACATCTGATTTCTGCTTCCTGGAGGGAAACTGACAAAGTTTGAGGCTATTCTAGGTCATAATGATAATGGGATTTTCACTTTACATGTTTTTATTACATTGTGGGAGAATGAAATATAGAAATTTCTTTAAATATTTATATTCTTAATTTTAATGTGAAAGCTACAATATTCACACAATAAAGGCTTCTAGGTTCAAGTGTCTGGGAGAATTTCACATTATTTTTTAATCCTGTGAGGCACATGCATGATCACTGTATAATCTTTATGCTCTTGTTTATTACATGGAGGGTTATGATTGATCAATAACAAAGTGAACACTACTTTTTAATACAATAGTCCCAGTGTTATAACTGCCATTAGGCCCCGTGTGTTCACTGAAATAACTGAGGAACTGATGTTTACTGTGTGGAAGAAAACAATGCCAGATAAAACACTTGATCTATGTTACCAAACTATATTACATCTATTAATCATTGATGACCATATTTTCACAGTAGATATAATACACACATAAATTCAACATGAGAAAGAAAGTGCTCTTAAGTTTAAACCTCAATGAAGATCTAATAAGCTCCCAGGTTATTATCTTCAAAGTCAACAATGTAGTGGGTAGATGATAGAGTAGTTACAAAGCCAGAGTTTGATTGTGATAATAAAGAAATATGATTGTGTCAAAAAATCAAAAGGTTTTTCTTCTTACTGAGAGCAGAAAACTACTTAGAAGAGAGGTCTGTGTGGGTAAAAAGTTGTGAGATGTTTGAATTTTAAATTTGAAAATGTGAACTGATGGTTGTTCTTTAGTGTGTTACCAGAATGAATAGGTTTCTCCTTTATTGGGAGCGAAAATGTGCACAACAAATGTCCTTTACCTTTGGAAACAACAACAGCAGAAATGTTTGCATGCTGGTGACACAAGTGCAATAATCACAGGGTCCTCAAAGTTAAGTTTCCTTTTTAGCCACAAGTTTTCATGATACATTTTCAAGACACATAAACCAGCCTCACCCCTTAAATGGTGAGGTCACTAAAGTTGGAATCATGTGACTCTCCACCCACAGCGAGCCGACTTGGCCATATCAGCCATCACCATCACCCCTGAGCGTGAGAGTGTTGTGGATTTCAGCAAACGCTACCTGGACTATTCAGTGGGAATCCTGATGCGCAAATCAGAAGAGAAGATTAACATCTTCTCTTTGCTGGCACCGTTTGACCTGGCAGTGTGGGCGTGCATCGCCGCTGCCATCCCTGTAGTGGGCATCATGATCTTCCTCCTCAGGAGGATCCAGGCAGTGCGCTGCCAGAACAGTACAGGGGGCCATCCACCACCTTCTGTCTCCACTTCGCTTCAGAGTGCCATCTGGATTGTCTATGGTGCTTTTGTGCAACAAGGTGGGTGATATAGTTTTTGTCTGGCCATGACAATGTGCAAGGACGGCAGTTATAATCATGTATTTGGCATATAATGGACAACCAAGGCTTGGCAGGTTAGCCACACTGTTTCTAGTTACAGCAATGCTTCTCTTTTAGAAGGTGTGCTTCAACTGATAAAGTCAGTGGCATTATTGAATGCAAGTGGCATTATTGAATGCTCTTGGCCTTCAGTGGCAGATCACCAAAGCGACAGCCGTGCAGCTCTTAAATTGAAATTAAATTGAAACCCTAAATTGAGACAGAACAAAACAGAAATTAAAACAGTGAAAAGTACTTGAAGGGATTAAGAATAGAAGAATAAAAAAAAAAAGTCACATTAATTAAAACGCACATGGGTGGCAGTATATAACAAATGCAGATTCAGTAGTGAGTCAGTTAGAGGCACAACACCCACCCTGGGAGTTTCTAAAGGTGTCCTTGTCAAGGATAACATGTCGTCCTTAGGCCTGGTGGAGATCCAGGTATGTCCGGTTTGGATAAATGACTACTTCAGCAACTGATGTTAAAGCCCGAACTGCATCTATCAAAGTCTGGCATGTTGCCTATGAGCCTTTTTTAACCCAACACCCACTGTATCTCAAGTGAAGCTAAATTCCATGTCTTTTCTCTGCCTTTTTTCTCCCTGTTCTCCTCTGGCTCGCGTTCCAACGTTGCCACTTTTTGTTCCAGTCAAGTAGATTGCATTTTTTTTTCTCTGTCTCTCTTCGGATGGCGTGGGTCACTTTGATATGGATCTGACTGTTGATGCCATTGTCAGAGAGCAAAAACTTGGCAAACATATTCCCCCTATGATTTCATAATGATATGCCAACACATGGCTGGGTTTTGTTGTATGTTCAGCGCAGATTAAACTATCCACCCACAGATGCACTCACTCTCCTCACTGCCTTTTTCAAACAAGGACTGCCTTTCTTTTGTTCCATAAGGAGGTCAGGGAGAGGTAGGAAATAATCTGATGCTGTCTAGAAGTGAAGGAAATAACACATTTCTCTTATGATTAGAGAATTTAATCAATTTATTTCAAAGATGAAAGGGACTGCACCACAATGGATCTTTCCAGATCCAGTGAAATTTCATAGACATTTTGCATTTGATGACCTTAAGAAATCAGTCAAAGCCATATGTAATAAAAATGACTGATGCTGGAGTGCTATGCATCTGACAAGGCCCTCAGTATTTTTTTCCCCCCAAGCTGTCCTGAGGGTGCAGCCGTGTTGATTGTGACACTTTCGGACAAATATGTTTTCATTACATTTCACACTCCTGAATCCTACAGATGACATTTCTATGGCTTTACTCTTCAAAATTAGAATGCGTGCTGACATTTTTCTCATGCATCTCATACACTGTTTTTTGGATATTTGGAGAGAAAGTGTGACAGAGCAAAAGTGAAGATAGCAAAGCTAATGTGACAAACCAGCCTTTTGCCCTCAAAGAAAACAAGGGGAAGCAAAGGATTAAAGATATGAAAGCAAGAACATTAAAAAGACAGGAAGACGAAGGAATATTTATGATTACTACACTTTGAAATAAATGGATTTGAATGTGCAATAGACACATAAAACTGTAAAAGAACATTTCAGAGTACATGGTTTTCAATAAGCTAAGCTCTCTGAAAAATAGGGGATGAAAACTTAGTGCAATTACACAAAATCATCATATCCATGCAGTCAGCCGCTCCAGTGTTACATGCAAAAATGAGCATATATCTGTAAAGTGAGAAATTACAACTTGTAGCACCACCAATGGTGTGTGATATGATTAACCACTAATCACTAGTTAATTCACCCGTGTTTACCACTCTGTGTAACGTCTGAAAAAGAAGTCTTTTTTTTTTCCTGAAGAGAAAAGCTGGGCTGAAGGAAACAGTGCACAAAAGGTTTTATCACTGTTGAAACACAAGGAATTATTATTCGTAATTTATGACTATACTGCACCAGAATAATTGATTTACTTAACAGACAAACCCAAAGCATGTTGGCATATCAGTTTCTGCATTGAAGGAGATACAGAAAAATACAAGAAATAATACTGAATTTCAAAACATAAGCGCGTAAGATTGAAAAATAAAAAAAGGGGGGGGTGGCTTAATTTTCTTGGCTCGCTCATAATATGAATGCTAATTGAAACAATAAGATCAGGATACGAAACAATGCTGATAATAAGCCATTCCTACACATTTTGGCTGAATTACAGCACTTGTATGTATAATGTGTATCTGGGATTGT
Source organism: Selene dorsalis (assembly GCA_900303245.1). Lineage (NCBI taxonomy): Eukaryota > Metazoa > Chordata > Actinopteri > Carangiformes > Carangidae > Selene > Selene dorsalis. Next base: position 21,300 of record OMNW01009837.1, on the reverse strand, counting down.
CACATTGTAATATTCTTAATATTAACACTAAATTAGAGATCAGATAGTTGTATTTGATTCAGTATATTATGGGGAGAGGAAGATGGTGGTGTGTGTTCCTCTGTGTGTCATGTTAATGCCAGTGTGTTTTTCTCCTGCACCTCCACAGGCAGTGACTCCATCTTGGGTTCGGTGGCTCTGCGTATTGTCATGGGCAGTTGGTGGCTCTTCACCCTCATTGTGTGTTCATCGTACACAGCAAACCTGGCTGCCTATCTCACGGTGTCACGCATGGACAATGCTGTCAGGTACATCAATACCTTCAATTATTATTATTATTCAGATTTTTGAAATTGTTTTACTTACTCAGGGAAACGCACTCAGTTCACTCCTGTGGTATTTATGGGTAAAAAAAACTGATTAGAAATACTCAAATGAAGGTATTTTCACAAATAAAACATTAATAACCTCAAACACTTCACGCAGGCAGTTTAAATAAATGATCAAAATCCATACAGTGTATATATGGACATTGTCTATTTTCACCTCCATACCCTGATTTCCCCAGCCACAGCAAACACTGGTTCAAGTGATGTCACTTGAGGCAACCAATCAGATTTCAAGCAGCTCCCCCTGGAGTCACAAAAGGCTTGATACAACTTGTATGCAGCAGTGCTCCCTAACACCTCTGAACGGTGTTTGATGTAAAGCTATACATGCAAGCTATGCATGTTTGTCATTTTTAATGTGTGTGTGTGTGTGTGTCTTGCAGTGAGATCTATTTTTCATGGGTGGAGTGTTTTCTTGAGGTAGCACGCATTATGTTTTCCAATATTTCAGCCACAGGAGCGGGTGCTGTAACTCAGGCTGAGGGTTCATTTATGTGTATCTCTCATCAGCAACACTTGGTACAGAGTGGTCTGAATGCACTTTCTGTAATTTTTGACCTGCTGCCTAACAACTAGCCTGTCCTCAGTCCAAATGTTATTTGTCAGTAAATCCAATTTGTGTGCTGTCTCTCCCCAAAGACTGGGCAGAGAAGCATTCGATTACATTGCGCCTGTCTCCCGTTGAACAAATAGTCACATGTGGACATGTGAGGAGGGGAAGTGAATGCTGAGCAGCACACAGCTCACCTGTGTAGAGACCACCTCTCGCTCCGTCTCCCTCATGTTTAGATTGGTAATTACTACAACATTAATCTCTCTCATAGTACATTGGATGCAGTTTAGGGAAAGGAATTGACCCAACTTCATCACAGTTAGAGGATCAAGGAAAGTGCACTATGACCAAATTTTAAATTGGAACAATGAAAACAAAGGCCCAGCAGGTGCCTATCTGCTGTTCTCAGTAGTAATTGCTTTATAAAATTTGTAGTCTGTGTAGGATTCATTCTGGCCAATCTAAATTCATTGTGCAGAAAATGTGAACATCATTTCAACAATAAATCCTGAGGCATCCTGTACATCCCTGAGAGATTTTGTAGAGGTGATAAACTTTCAAGCTACACTAAAAATGCACTTTTTGTTTATTTGAGGAAAATGTGAGAATAGTGCTGGATGTAATCATCCTACAATACAGAGTTTATTTTAGTAGCGTACCCCTAGTTTTCTTTATTGCAAGTAGAAAAGCAAATCATTGCAACCCCAAAACATGTTTATTGGTTTAATTAACTGGTACTCCATTGCCTTCTTGACGTGCATGAGACACCTCTAAAATTGCCCAGCATCAGGTCTTACTTAGCAGCACAGCATTCAAATTAACTCTGCCGCTCCAATTCCTAATTACATAAACTGTGTGAGTAAATACTCTTCTAAATGTAAAACCTGATGAGAACACATTTGTGCAACATCATTTGTGACCCCAACTATGTAAGTAAGTAAGTAAGTCCCCCACCTAAAATTCAAGCTAAGACAGAAAGCAAACAATGTCATGGACACATGGAGGACATGTCTTTTTTTTTTTTTTCAAATCTGGAACTATATTTGTATGCCTGGGGTCATGTTGACTGTGTGTGTGTATCGTAATGGAGGGGGCCTGAGGAAGTACACTTCAGGTAATTTGCCTTTAAAGAGGAAAAAAAAGGCCACTTCCATTCTTTTAAAGTATGCTTGTAGCCCACTTGATGATTCAATAAACTGACATTGGACAGCAGTCCCTGCCATTAACCATGATAAAAGTAGCCAAGTCTCTGGAACATCAATGATTGGATTTCTATTATGAAGTCAATGTTTATTTGAAGAAAAAAACAACAACCCACAGTTGTAATTTACCACATAAATCACAGCAAAAGCAACTCTGGATTTGTCCATTATGGTGTATAAGTTTTACTTTCTTTCAAAGAATGTAAAACTTGATGCCTTTGCATTATTTTTACTCCCAACTTCAACATCAGGCAAAATGGAAAGTTAGATTCTCTGTCTCTCTCTCTGTCTCTGTCTCTCTCTCTGTCTCTGTCTCTCTCTCTCTGGGGGATTCACTTCCTCTGAGGTAGGAAACAGCCTTTGCACCATCACTGAACCACTACAGAACAGATGGCACTGGAAATTTATACAGTGAATTGGGTATTTTGTGTGAAGCTATTGCTGCCTCTCTCATTGTCCAGAGAAGCACCGGTTGACTTGGAACAGGAAGGGTTATTTTCAACAGCGTCTACAGCACCATTAGGGGACAGGTTACACAGTTGGAAATTAGTTCTTTCAGTAAGGGAGAGTAATTCACTTTTGTGAAAAGTATCTGCAAGACTTCTTGGATTAGATATGGTAATAGTAGGTAAAGTCTAAGATAAATGTGTTTGGGGCAGAAAGGCCTGACTGTCTTAACCAGGGGCTATATGACTTAAAGAGGAAGTATTGCTGCATTAAAGTAGGAAGGACAGAATGTTATGCCTTAGACCTGGTCACCAAAGCTCTACTAATATATGACATGCCTCACAGAAAAGGCTGTACATCTCCAAACTTGCAAATCTCAAATGTCTCCCTGCTCTAGAAATCATTGGCTGTTTGTAAAGCATAAATCCAATGTCCAAACCTTGGAAAGTTTCTGCCAAATACATCTTGAATTTTAAAACCACATAGATTAAGGTGCAGCTCGACACCCTTCATTTGAGAGAAGGGGAAAAAAATCAGTCAGGGAGTCAAGATGTTTTTATGATTTTTCTTGCCGAAATCAACATTCTGTCTCCTATAAGTCAGTTGAAGACAGAGTTTGCCTGCATGTCTGTATTTCTAAATGTGTTCTTGCACCATTGCTGAGTTTGGTGCTTACCAACTTTTACCTAGGGTACAGTGGTTACTTTAGCCAACATCTGTTAATTATAAATATGGTTTAAACACTAAGTGGCTTTGTTTGCTCTCTCTATAAATAAGCATTTACAAAAAACCTCAGCCTTGGGACACAGACATGAAACAGTTTCCTACCAAAACTATTTGTATGTTCCTTTCGTATGGGAGAGAGAGAAAAACAGGGAGAAAGTCACGTTTCGTTGACTTTATTTGTCCCCCAGGATATCACATGGATTAATCATAATTAAATGATGTCTTTGGCTGAGCCCTCCTGTTATTGTTTTTAACTGTTACTGCTATAGCTGATTTTGCATTTGTAAAGCTCAGTACGACCATGACCGACTGTGCAGGCAGCAATTTAATGCCTTTGATTCAACACAAACACCTCAGAGAAAAATAGTGACATGCACACATACAAGAAGAAGAAAATTCTGCACATGCTTGTGTTTGTGATGCTGCATTAGAGAGAGAGAGAGAGAGGGGGAGAGAGAGTGGTGGTTTGTACGCTTGGTTGATGCTGTGCTTCTTACAATCATCCAGCTTTTATAGATGATGAACAGAGGCCTGGGTTGGACCTCTCTGTATTGATCAGGAGTCAAAATGTATGTTGCTTTGCTTTGAGACAGTTAAGTCAAACATGAAAAGGCACTTAAAAATGGGTTGCAGATGTCCTCTGTACAAGACAGGGCTCACTTCAAACAGTCACGGTCTGATAAAACCACTTGTGGTTGGTTTAATATTACCATATCTTTGATTTTTGGAATATGCCATCTGTCTATTGTTTTTTCATATGTATTTTTTTTATATTACAATACAGTGGCTTTCACCTCTTTTAGTTATTCTATTTACTCCAGCTGGTGGATCTAAATATTTATGGGACTGATTCATTCCAGATCTATAGTTCCTCGATACACCACAGGTCACAGTGTTTGTGTAGTGATATAAAAGTAAGCTGTTACAACTGAGCATTTTACTTGGTGCAATAAAGCTTTTGGTTTAAGCTTACAAAATAAGCCGTAGACCATGAAATATCCATTGCATTGTTTCTGTTTCTGTCGTGCTTGCTTTTTTCCCACAACAACCACTGTTAACACCAGATACAGACCGCTAATTAAATCTCTAAATTAGTCCAACAACATCATCCTGAGATAAGCTTTTTCGATTCTCTCACTCTTTCAGAGAACGAGAGAGAAAACAGTCTTAGTTGTGTAAACATCCTGCTGGATATCTAGAATGATTTTCTAAAGAAATGTAGAAAATGCACAGATGCAGTAACATCACACTTATCACTCCAATACAAGTCATAGAAGTAAGTAATCTGGGTAGACTGCCATTCACATTACGCTGGAAGCAAATTCTAATTAAAAGGACATTGGCATTTAGCGAATATGATGCTGTACAAAATTGGCAATCACCTTTACATATAAAATATGGCTGCTGCAAGAAATCTCATTTCTTATTGCTCACACAGCATCTGCAGAGAAGTCTGTTCAATCAGAGTAGTTTTCAGACATAAAGTAATGTTTATGAAAGGTCGATTAGAGCTTGGTGCAGACTCCATTAGGGGTTAATGTCAAATCATGGGGCCTGACCCCCCCCCCCCCCCCGGACCA
>OMNW01009837.1:0-16404 GCA_900303245.1 Selene dorsalis | reverse complement strand
CCCCCCCCCCCCCCCCAGCAGGTAGCACACTACAGGTGCAGCTAATTTGGTTGATAAAAAAACATGCTGATTAGTGATTTGCTCCTATGTGCATAGGAGGGGGAGGTGGCAATGTTAGACTTACTGATTGGATGGAGTGAACCTGGAGGGAGTTGAAGCATGAATTTTAAACAGAGTGAAAAATGTGTATATGCGAGGATGCAAGCCAGGAGGCTGAGGTGGGTAATGAATAACAGTGGAGAGGAGTGTTTCCTAAGTCTGTGACTGCTTGCATCATGTTTGTAGAGAAATAAGACTGGCTGTGATTTTACAAGCTGACAAAGTTAAAGCATAACAGCTTTGTTTGTAAAAACCATGTAAATCAGGCCATGCATGTGATAAAAAGCAATTGTATTAGACATAAACACACATTTAATTATAATAATTTAATCACAGACACAGGATGGAAAACTGTATGAAACACCCAACATGAACCCAATATGCCCTGAAAGAACAAAACAACAAAAGGAAAATCTGACAAACTAATACTGTCTTACACTGTATTCATTTAGTTTAATTTGCAAAGTTTATATATCAGGATTTTATATTAATAATCATAAGTCAGACTGTTGATGTGAGGCCATCTTAGTATCTGAAGTGGATTGCCATGGGGATCTATCCTTGGTCTATTCATGTTTACATTGTACAGGAATAACAAAATAGGACCTCAATGTCATTTTATTTGCTGACGATGTTTGTATATATCACAGTTTCCAGCCCACCTCGGCCTGGCTCCTCTTCAGCCTGCTTAACTGTCACTCTTTAACCACAGACTAGTTCTATAATGCAGAAAAGACAAAGTACTGTACGTGGTGTTCTTTCGAGGTCCATATTCAATTATTATCAATAAAATCAATAATTGATTTTTAAAAAAAAATTAAACTGAGCAGAAATTAAATGTTATTCTGCAAAAATTATTGGCTAGAATTTTCTACTTATTTCCTGTTTTTCCTGCCAGTTTTCCGTCAAATGTGGTGAAATACTTTTTCTACTGTGACCCTGACTGCAGGTCATTCCAGGACCTATCCAAGCAGGTGGATGTGGTTTACGGGACAGTGAGGGACTCGGCTGTATATGAATATTTCCGGGCCAAAGGTACAAACCCGCTGGAGCAGGACAGCACATTTGCAGAGCTCTGGAAGACCGTCAACAAGAACAACGGCTTTGAGCACTCTGTCTCCAGCCCATCAGAGGGAATCAAGAAGGTAAGTATTTATTTTGGTCTTCATAAATAAAATATGATTGGAGCCCTTTAAAGTTGCGTTGCCTGTAGGGATCTTTCCAACAATCTATTTGTAGAGAAACCAAAAATAAACTTTATATCCTTGAATAGTGATCCATGCAATGGTAAAAGGTCAGATGAAATCAAATTGTGTCTTTTTTATTGTGTATTTAACACATAATTTCTGTTTAGCCACAGAAAACAGAACAGGTTGAACTTCTCAATCACAAGTAAGAAGCAGACAGTGAAGGGCTTCCTTTTAGTTTACTAGTTTACTTTAGTTTAAATAAATTCTATGAACATTATAATTATATTTCAGCTTATACAGAAATTAATACTGTGAAACACAAGCTCAAGCTTAATGATAATTACCTCTAGCTTGTTACTGTCACACATACAGGTAGGAACAAACCTCAAGTTAGTTCAGTAATTTCCATCACTGATTGACAGCAGTCTGTGAGTAAAGTGATATTTTTAATCTAGTGAATAGTGAGAGTTTAATTATTCTCACAAACTCTGTGTGCTGCTAAATTAACTTTTAATGCATTTGCTATTCTCTCTATCTGCCTTAAACATAAATAAGAACACGCACATAGCTACACAGACCCACTTTGAAAGAGCAGATTGAGGAATCCATAATTAAACAAACTACATTGGAGTCTAGACATATGCGTTTTAAAAGCATTAAACTGCAGTGTTCCCCCAACCATTGCCTTTAGGGGCGGGGCAGCCAGCCAATAAATAAATATCTTATATCTGTTTTGTTTTATTTACATTTACCCTGAATTCATATTGCTGCTACTGAATTACTATGTTGCTCTTTTTACCTTACATCACCATCCACTGCATGTTCCTTATTCTGACTTCTCTGAGTTTTACAGATGGGTGGGGATGTGATTCCTCCAGTATGTGTTTATTTATTAAAGGTCAGTGGAATTGAGAGCCCTATATGGTTGAGAGCATGGTCTTACACTGGAGCGGAAAGAAATTGGAGAAGTGCAGGCAAACACAGACCAAAAAACAAACAAAGCATCCAGTAGGATATCAGACTCAGTCATCACTTGAGGCTACAGCACGTCTCTTAAAATATGCTACACAGAGGTGGAAAAACAGGGTCATCATGGTTGAAAAAAAAGAAAGAAGCTGCTTATAGTTTTCAGTGCGTACCCTAAATGTTAATGTTAATTTCTCTGCAAATATTTTTACAGGCTTACTGAGCTCTGTTTGTTCTTGCCACACTCCCGCCAACACAGAGACATAAGTTCAAGGTGTAAAATAGCAAAGAAATTCTTTGCCCTGACTTGATGGATATTAGTCACAGGGGAATGATGTTGTTTGAGGGTTTAAGAGGATCATTTTGTCTCTGAAGTCTTTCCGATGAGGCAGATACATTAGCATCACTGTCTTCACGTTGTTATAATATGTTTCACGTTGCGTGTGCTGGAACTTGTTCTATTTCCAGGCAAAGCGAGAGTCATACGCCTTTCTGTGGGACATGGCAGTGGTGGAGTACGCTGCTCTGACAGACGACGACTGCACGTTGACCGTAGCAGGAAACAGCATGAGCACCAGAGGCTACGGCATGGCCCTGCAGCACGGCAGTCCTTACAGAGACCTCTTCTCTCAGAAGTATGTCCATATACACGTTGTAATATATATATGATATGTATCAATTGTGAAGCATTAATTCATGCTCAGCAGTAGCGGTACCAGCTAGTACCTCCTGGTGCTGGTATCAGCCGTCCTGCAAATTGTTTGAAATCATTACAGGATATCTAAGGTGTATTACGGCTTAGCTCCAGGCGTCCGCACTGTTAGATATGATAACTTTGTACAGACCAAATGGAATTTGGACACACAGCGATGTGGAAAAAATAAAAAAAAATCCAGATGGGCATAAAATACCAACAGCCAGATGATCAGACAGGTTGTGCACAAACTCACGGTTTAGCCACTTTATGGTGAAACCAGCGAGTCCACAGGTAAAGTTTGAGTGTACACAACTACAGTATGGCAAAGGTATAGTGGATTAAAGCTGAACCAGAGAGTGGCTTTTTAAACTGTGATGGATGTTTATAAAGTGACTGGCCATAGTTTTACCATATGTCTTTATTTTCCCTTCTGAGTTTAACTAACTTGCAGGTTTTCTTTTATCATGTGTGATCGGTTCCAGATCTTAGTAATCACTTTGGCCGGTACAAACCTAACAGGTGGCCACAGCTATAAAAACATCTCACTCATTGTACTAAACTGTCATTTTTGTATTAGTGTTGCCGGGTTACAGTGAAAGTTGTGCTTAGAGCTTGAGCATTTGCAACCTGAGCACTTTCTCTGGACAGTTGCTGTCTCGAGGAAGCAGACAGAGAGGAACACATTTAATATTCTCACTGTGTGCTGTTTACTCTTTGTCTTTGGTTAATCTGTTTTTGCTTCAGACACGAGACAAACGTGTTTTCAGTGTTGTCTCACAAGAGTCATATTAGTGATTTTCAAATTAGGACTGCAAGCTTTTTTTAAAAATAAAAATCAGAACAAACACCATCTGAAAGTGGAGGATTGATCACCCTGTAAAGTACAAACAGTGCCTGGATGAAAGATTCTTAATACATCAAAAAAAACAAAAAAACAGGATATTTGAAGGCATCTGGAGTTGTGATGTTTTTTATTGTCAATAAATAATTTCATATCAAAGCTTTGGCAGCTGTGCTGTTACACATGCCTGAGTGTGCCTTGACGCTCTGAATGAATGTGCAAGTTTGTGCACAAAAAGTCAGTATGTGGCATTCACTGCTGAAGAGGTTGAATAATGAGTGTGGAGAAAGCTAACCGCTCCGATGGGACAGATTCACTGTCTCGCCTCTGTTTGTACTCAGCCGTCATTATTCTCCACCAGAACATCCATCTATTCCTCTCAGCCCTTTCTGCACCAACTAATGGGCTGACTGTAGTATTTGATCATCTTTGTTTTCATGCTTATATAGTTTGATATAAAACCAATTAATCTCACTGTGATTTGTTTTTTCTTTTACTTGTTTACATAGATCTGCTCTTGTTGCTCTTGTTAGCATTTATTAATTGTTTCAACGCTGCTGTCAGTAACACGTCTCACAGTCTGCTGCTGTGCAAACTGCAGCCTTTAGTAGCACTTTACCCTCTGTGGGTCTTAATTAAGGTAACAAGTAATGCTAATACAGTACATTAACAGCACGTTCTTATTAGTTTTATATCATAGCTGTATTAGTTTGATGTGATCTACGCAGTATTATTGTGTAATTACAATCATTTAGAAGAGCCTTACATTGACTTTCCAATTTTCCTTCATGTTTGTCTTATTTAAAATGATTTAATTTTCCATTCTCTGTAATTTGATTAGCCGGCATTTAGCATGATCTGAATCAATGTTATTGAAGGCTTGTCTGGTTTCCTGTTGTGTTATTGTGATACTGTTAAACTGCTGTGTGCCACTCACTGTTTTTCCTCCACAGGATTTTGGAGCTTCAGGAAAAAGGTGACCTTGACATCCTGAAGCAGAAATGGTGGCCGAAGAAAGGCCGCTGTGACCTGCAGAGCTATGCAGACGCCCAGCCAGAGGGACGTGCGCTGCGTCTCCACAGCTTTGCCGGCGTGTTCTGCATCTTAGCTGCCGGGCTGCTGCTGGCCCTGCTGGTGGCTGCACTGGAGACCTGGTGGAACAGCAACCACTGTCGGAGAGAGCAGCCCAAAGAGGTGACCACTGACAACTCGTCGGGCCAGGGCCCAGGCCCAAGCCTGCTAACCCAGAACCGGGCCATGGTGGCCACCATGGGTCCCCCTGCCCCTCCAAGGCCCCGGTCGAGACCGAGACCCCCGGGCCCCCCGGTCCTGCCCAGAGATGCCACTGCCACACTCTACTTTATGGATCCACCAGGCGCTGACGCCAGCCCCGATTTAGTAGAGCTGCAGTACACCCAGTTATAATAGGTGTGCCCCCGAATGATAGTCCAGACATCATGTGATCAATCTACTCATTCCTTCTCATGTTGGGAGAGATGTTGGGGTGCTTTGTTAGGGACTTCTCTGAGGCTTCTCTCTCAAGCACACTTTCTGTGATTCTCTCTCATACTGACACATAGAAGCAGTGCCCACGTATTGGGCTGAACAGTCACAGCCACTGGTGCACATGTGAGAGAACCGCAGCTGGAATGATAGCAGTAAATAACGCTGAATTACAAATTCAAAACCACACAATGAAATTGTACCTCTGAGTCGATAAGTGCTTCAGTCGTACAATAGCTCTCTTTAGCTAATCCATTCAAGTCTTAATGCTTTAGAGCTCTGACTTCATTTTGCTGCTGTCGACTGGGCAGCCCCTCTGCATGAGGCGTCCAGACAACTAAGGCTTGACATGGATCCCTAAACTAAAGTGTGAGCAAAAGCAGATAGCAAACAATCTGAGCCTTGACCTGCCTGTTTGACTTGAACCACTGACCAAGGACTCATGCCATTTAAGACCCAGTCCGGTCCTGAGAAAAAATAAATAAATCACAGTAAATCAAACTTTTTGCTGTAGACAGGAGTTTGAGTTACTGGTATCGATTTCTATTTCAATCTTTGTGCTCAGCTGCTCTCATAATAACCACATACGGCTGTCATGTGAGATTCACAGCAAACATCACTGTCTCATTATTTATAGAACATAAGCGTTGTCGTGGTTTTGTGTTCCGTGATTATTATGATTGTAGACATGTTCAGAAGCAATATTCCACCCAAAATCTATTGACAAACAAACAATAACCTTGTTCGGGCTTGAAATGTGGCTAAAAGTTTTGTAGTTTTCTTGGTTACAGTTTCATTTAATAGGCACAGCAGAAAAATATATCAAAGGCTAAACAGAAGTGGATAAAAAAAATTCTTCATCTACTTGTTGATGGAAGGAAAAGGACAAATATTTCCCAGTTTTTGCTGAGTAAATGTCTGCTCAGTAAACTGGCCTCCTTTTCCCAATTTTACATCAACATAAACATATTTTTATTCTCATTTTTGCATTCCTGGCAAGCAGATCTAAAAACTTATTTTGAGATCTGGGAATTTTAAATTTCTATTCGTCACCACAATATAATGTTTAAGATTTAGACTTAATAGTTCATGATTATTTTTTCAGTGTGTTTATTCTAAAAATTGGAACGTGATGGAAACTGGAAATTGTTATAAGTATTGTTCAAGCCTGCTGAAACAGGTGTTACATGTTCAAAAGATTTGGGTGGCGAAGCTCTTTAAATAAGCGTCATTGGAACCATGACAGCCCAAACATACAGTATGTGGACATTATGACAGCCATTTCAAACTTAATGCTATTGGACACATTGGCCATACAGAAAGAATTAGCTCAATTTTTTGGGGAAACGTTTTCTTCCTCGGTGAGAGTTAGGTGAGAAGATCAATACCACTCCAGTGTCTGTGTTAAATGAGACGCCACGGCCAGCAGATGATTATCTGAGCTCTGCATGAAGGTTGGAAACAGTTCGGCTCAGTCAGAGGTTCTTCTGGAGGAGTTACCTTGTTAAACAGTTTCTCTACTGGTTCCCCTGTAATCTCACAGCGACAACAAGTCTCACTGCACCTGCCTGTTGTTCACCGAGAAGTAGTTTTAAGTAGTAACTCACTCTAAAACCACAGAGGTTTCACAGATTAGTGGTTCAAGAACTGTAGATGTTCTTGTTGAAAATGTGAAAGTACCGGTGAGCTTTAGCTGCTGTTACGATGGGGAATATAAAAAGCTATTTAGAGATGTGAAGTAAAACTGCCTTGCTGTTGAAGTTGTGTAAAGATGCAGTGTCGTAGTTGGCGAACTAATAGGACTAAAATCATAGTCATGACCTTATTTAAGTCGCAGATTAGTTTTAGTAATTGGATTGGTTTTTTCTTGCTTCTGCCCAGTATGAGCAGAATCTTGTAATAGCAACACTAAATGCACCAAGGGAGATGTTATATAAAAAAAAAACGCTTAGGACTTTAGACAAAGAATTAGATATTTTTCAAACTCAGTGGCTCATTTTGTACAAATGATTTACATCTCACTTCAACACAGGCATGAGAGTGGGAAACTTTAGATCTTTCACGTAATTCTAAGACAGAAAGGAAATAAGAGGATTTTTCAAAAGGCTGAACTATTCCTCTTTTTGCCTAAGTAGTAATTAATTATAATTATATGTCAATGTCTGGGACCGTTTGGTTATGTATCACTGTCTATGATCTCCAGCAGGTAACTAAGGATTATGGTCTGGAAAGGGTTTCTGGTCCATTGACATATAATGACATAACAAGTGCTTCACCAGAAGGGAGGCGGGACATATGGACAGTCAAAGAGAGAGACTGGGAGGAGGCCAAGGCTCTTGACACAGGTCAGGAGAGGCCTGACATACTCTACTGAATGGTCATTGGCTGTGTCAGGACGAAGGGGCGGGGCATGGGGCCGGGCAGCAGTAGATTGTAGTTGCTTCATCTGTCATCTCACCCCATGGTCTCTGTTATTGGCCGTTTTGGTTTTATCTGTTTTCTGTGTGGCTCCATTCAATTGGGTGCATGATGATAAAATGTTGGTGCGAGGGCAGGGTGCAGCCAAAAGCGAGCATGGTAATAAACAATGGATAATCTGTCTGCAATTTAAAAAAAAAAAAAATCATATGCTTTTTATTTGGCCTCTCCCTCTCCTCTCCCATATTGTACTTGTGTTGTCTCATTGACGCCTGTTTCTGGAACTAAAAAAATTAGATACTTAGACTGTTTATTTTAGATCAGCTGATTTATACTTCACTTCCGTGTGAGTTTTAATGTCACAAAGTCCAATTCATTGGGTTTGTGTGTCCGTTTGAGCGTGTCTTGTTAACAGCTGATGCTCTTCATGCGAGAGGCACCTCCTGTAGATGTGTGGTCACCTAATTGTGGAGAAAATTTTAACACTTCTGCATGAAGAGACATCTTCATTTAACTTCATCTCAGAAATGGAGACATTACCTTTTTACAGCCCCATATTTAAGATTTACTGTTTTAAGGTAATGTCCCTCTTGATGTTGACTGCTTGAGAAATTCCAGTATATTCTTAACTATATGTTTGGGAAGTAGAAATAAGGCAGTCAGTTATTTTAGCATTCTCCAAACTTACATGAAAATTACTAGATGTGTGTTAGACTGTCTCTAACCGAATGATAGAGTAGAAGTGCATTGCCTGTACTGAGGGTAGTTGGTCATGATGGTGATAATCAAACAACCATTGTAACTCCTCTTTTTCTGTCCTCTTTTACTCTCAATCCTCATCCCATTCATTCTTTTAACCTCTTAACCCCTTTCACTGCACATTCATTTTCACTTTTATTCTTTATCACACTCATTCTTAATTACATCCATGCTCTCCCTTCCATTAAAACCTCTATCCACCACTCTTTCTCTTGGCTTCTTTTATTCCACACACTCTGTTGCTCTGCCTTTCTTTCCATCTATCTTTAGGACAAAGAGGTGAACCTGGAACAGGTCCACCAGCGTTTGAACAGCCTCCTGGACGAGGACTTGGCCCACAAGCAGCTGCCAGGCCAGTCTATCGAGATCTCTGCCCTGGACATTGGCAGCATGCAGCCCAGCCAGTCCCTGGAGGCCTTGTCTGCTCGGGACTACCCAGCCCATCGGGGGCCGCGGCCACTCTCTGTAACCACCTTCCTCCAGGAGGGTCATGGGGCAGGAAGGACACTGGGCGCAGCCGCTGGCAGGACCTTGCCCTTGCCCCTCAGCAGTGCCACCATGCCCTCTATCCGCTGCAAACACAGGGCGCCCAACGGGGGCCTCTTCCGGCAGAGCCCAGTCAAGACACCCATGCCAATGTCCTACCAACCAGTGCCAGGAGGACCCATCCCAGAAGCCAGTGAGCCCAGCCACGGGACATCCATCTGAGCACACCCAACATTCACAGACACTCCAGCTCCAGCAGATATCGGAGAGCTCAACAGAGTGCCAACCGTGTGAAGAGATATAAATAAAACGTTAAAAAAAAAAGGATTTTTACTACAAGTGATCAAGAGTCTATGGGATGACACGTGACAAGATACAGAGACTTTAATGTACATATTTGTAAGTACAAAGAGAGAGAGAAGCAACATTAAAAAGTGTATTTTGAATATTCTCAACAGTTGAGTTTAAAAAACATAAAAGTATTAAAAAAATGACTGTTTGAATGGCTTTGTAAATTTTGTTCTAAATGAATAAAGGTGACAATACTTTGTGGTTGTTTTCTAAGTGCCAAGTTCAAAGATGTTTTCTTTCAGATTAACATTAACTGAATGTACTGTAAGAATTCATGATAAAAGACATTTCACACTTCAAAGACATTGGAAAAATTGATTTGTTTCATATGAAAAAAAAAAATAAAAAAGTATAATACAAAAACACAGATGTGTGCTTGAGAACATATTTGGAACATTAGTGTCATTCTGTCAGTGCGTTATTGGTGACTCATAAAATTGTACTTTAGAGAACGGAGCAAATGACAGCCTGAAATGTTGATCACACTCTCTCTCCCCCACCACAATTATTTCAGTAAATTAGGCTTCACTATCAGTTGTTATGCTTCATTTTTAAAACGGTTTAAACTGATGCATTGATAGTCTAAATACCTCCAAAAAAACATTTGCAATTCTTTTTTTTTTTTTTGAGACTTTGTCCCAATTTCAACATGGCATTGCAGTTATGATTGTTGAAATTTTTTCTGAACCAAGTTGTTGCAAGGAAAATATAGTTCATTGTAAAGCACATTCTTGCATCTGAAAACTACAGGTTTCAGGTAAAGGTGCACAAAGAGTTAAAATCAGTTCAAAACAGCTCTGATTTGTTTTGATGAAAGTAAATATTGAGCGCTGATGCACATTTTTTGCCAAGAAAGCGTGAAATTCATCTAATTTGTTCCATGTATCTAAACGGCTACCAAAAATTATGTTGGAGACTGATCTAACCAGTTTCGGCCAATAATCACAAAACAACAGAATCACATCCAAAAACAACAACAATACCGACCATTTTACCCACATTTAACTCATCTGATACCAACTGATCATTCATCTTGATTCCAACTTTTACCACACTCATGTTCCACTTTGGCAAAAGCATAAGCATTAGCGCACACACACAAAAAGGGGAAACAGGAAACGGTCCATGTGGGGATTGAGAAAAATTGGTCACAAGGGGGCCAACTCACAACCCACCTTCACACCACCTGCAGCCCAAGCAGACACACAGGGGGCCTAGGTGGTCCCTGCATAAGGGGCCCCAGTTGAACATTTGGGAACAAAGACAACAGTTGAGTTGGGGACAAAGCTGCTGTGTGTCATGTTTGTGTTGGGTACTAGTCAGAGTATATCAGATTAACAACATTGTGAAGCTCTTATGAAACTTAACTTTACACTCATCTCTATTCTCAAATATGAACCTTGTGATTTAAATTCAGAGAAGCAAGAACAACCGGTTACAAACAACAAACCAGCTACAGGTCCAGTCTCAGTGTCCAGAATCTGTAACCAACTGCAATGAACCCAGACGAACGAAAGAGCATGAAATCATTCTCACCATATTTATAGCTTTTAGGTTTTGATAATACAGGGAAATATATATCTAACATTAATTAGTCTTCTTAATCTGCTGTTTTCTTTTATATAAAATGTCAAATTTTACATTTTTTCTTGTAATTACATGTTAGAGTTTGGGGAACAAAAAAAAATTCAAATGATACCTTGGGCTTCAGAAAATTTACTACAGATGAAAATGGAAGATGACTTGAAAAAGAGATAAAGATTTCAGATCATATAGTTAATTCCTTTTTGGTACATT
The DNA here is from genome assembly GCA_900303245.1 of Selene dorsalis. Classification (NCBI taxonomy): domain Eukaryota; kingdom Metazoa; phylum Chordata; class Actinopteri; order Carangiformes; family Carangidae; genus Selene; species Selene dorsalis. Next base: position 5,297 of record OMNW01009837.1, on the reverse strand, counting down.
TAAATTATTTTTGCATTGAAGTGGCACAAAATTGCCCAGAAACCAGTGTAGCAAAGATCTGTAGCCAGTGCAACAATCTCCCGCTGGTTTCCCTCGTCGTGCACCTCCCTCTGCACACACAGCTTACATCTGATTTCTGTTCATAATATACCAGATCTTTGATCAAACGCACTGCTCTGTCTGCTACTGGAGCTAACAACTGATCAAGAGAAGTGCTCTGTCACTTCAAACTCAAACCTCAGCGTCCTGTCAGCCAGCCTATCCAGCCGTTCTTAAAGATGAATGAATGAAATGTCAGAATAGAGCCGAATGCTTCATTGTGAACTCCCTCCGCTTAATGTACACTTCCATTCACAGTCACTACATGCTGAGTTTATTAGAGACAAGTTCCAGGCACAGATTTCGTCAGCGTTGTCTGTAATAAACTGCCGCAACTCAACCCTTTCTTTCATATGAATCAATTTTCTTACGTCTGCTTCGTGAAGATTACACAACGCTTGAGTCGACTCCCTGAGGGGAAACACTGAAAGTATACTCGGATAATGACTAGATTCAGACTCCCGAGGGATCACTGTGCACTCCCATGTGTCGATCAATGATGAGAGAAAGGCCAACAGGAGTAAATCCCTGCGAGGCTACAGAAACTGCCACTGAGGGGATGAGAACAGTTATCAAGGTCTCAAGAAAAGATCAGATGGCAGACATTAACGTGAGCACCAATTACATGACACAGGTATTTCTGTCTTACTCATTTGAAATGTCATACTACTACAGTGGTTTTTGACAACAGCTTCCTACTGGAGCTGCTATGATTAGCATCTCAAAGACAAACAATGATTGGCAGTCATTGCTTAAGTCACTTTAAAAAGGTAGCTGCAGGTTTTCACTTGTGAGAATTCCCTGATTTTCTTGTTGCAACATTGTGGTAAATTTCATATTTTTCAGGCTTTGAACTGTTGCTCTGAGAAAACAAATCTTCTTTTGATTTCACTTCTGAATATTGTGACTGACATTTTTGACAATTTTTTTCTGTTTTGATCAAGAAAGTAATGGGCAGATTATTATCAACGAAATAATTCACGAGTCACAAACCTATCACCCAAGATGTCATAAATATGATATGACATCTCTCACTTTCACTCTGCGTCTTATACAACACAATATATTTATCCTCCTATTAGTGACTGCAGAGGATGCAACAATTTACCTCCTGCTTTCCTGACATGAAAGAGCTTTGTTTTGCATCTGCAAGGCGAGAAGACGCTCTGAAGAGGTTCAAGAAGGAAACCTTTGAACATTGCAACCGTTCTGTGGGCAGCAAACGTTGCCACAGCCAGGACTGCGTGAGTCAGCGATGCATTACTCAGTTGGGGGGAATTTCTGATTGCTATTTTTTTCCTGTACATTATAGAGCCATTGAAGCCATGGACCCACGCTGCTGGTCTGATGAGGATGGTGACTAACACCATCACATGGAGTCACCATCTGCTAGTTTTCACCTGAAGGCAAAGTGTTTCACCAGAAGGACACAGTTAAAGTGTCCAGATCCTGCAGCAGCAAAGACATGATATCTCACCGCTCACACTCACAGTGGTTCGATGGTGGAACGGTGCTTTTCCCCATGTTGTCAGATAATAACTAAGGAGGCCCCACTTGACTGCTCTGTGCCCCCTAAAGTTGGAAACTTCAAAAAGGAAGTCAGGACTTTAAATAGCTTCCCTCAAGTCTGAGCACTTCACCATACTTGAGCTAGGAGATGCTGTCTGTGCTCATATGTGTGTTGAGATTGTTGATTTGCCCTCGTCACCTTTCCTGTCCGCCGGTCCTGCCTGCCAGTCGTGGATGTAGAGCTGAGCAGAGCTGTAGAGTCTCCATGGCTTTGCTCAGAGGAACCACTGACCTTGTTCTGAGAGCTGAGTCCTGTCAGGGACACACTTCCTGTTTTCGCCCTAACGCAAACAGTCCACTGCCACCACTTTATGTCAAGACTCATCTTATGACATGGCCTTTTTCACCTCCACATCAGCGAAAGCACACACACACACACACACACAAACACACACCCATTACAAGCTCAGCCTCAATTTGTACCCAGGAGGAGTAAGTGAGATTACTTTCAAGAGAAGAGATTATTGAAAAGGCCATCTTCAAAGACAAGTCCACTTTGTGTAGCATTGTGTAATTGTGTTAAGTAAAAACATGTGCAAGTAAAATATAATGTACTGTGCTCCGGGAAAAAGAAAAAAAAAGAAAGAAAGTCACCTAATAGGCTCATATCACTTGTAAAAGCAAGATCTCCATCAGTTTTTCACATAGCACATTATCACAGGAACAGGGACTTTGTAATTATACAATTCTGCCACATGACTCGCATGAATAGTCTGTATAATTAGCTCGTGTGGGCAGTGTGAGGCAATCTGCTGTAAAATAACTTCTATTCTCCCTGCAGGGAGATCACTGACCGTCTGTCCAGACTGCCTCTGCAGTCTTATTATCCATTCATTGAGCCATCATACCTTAAACTACATGCAGGGCTTTTGCTATCCTGTCCGGAGGGAAGCTCTTTGCCTTTTTTGCCCTCAAAATTTTGGATCTTAATGATATTAACTTGAAATGTTTCCATATTTAGTACTTTATCTGGGGACAAATAAAAAACTTCTGCACAAGGTTGTTAAAAATTAACCAGAACAGACGAGTCATGATTTTTTATACTACTTACATAATTTCAAATGTGATCTTTCCCTCTTCCTTCAAGGCCAAGTATCTTGCTGGTGATGAGGAGATTCTTTAAAGCCCATCTGTTACCTACAAAGCCATCTACAGACAACATAATAATTCACTGCTTAAAGTACATGAAAAGCAGATGGGGAGCCATAACTGGGAAACATAAACTGTCTCAATTCAACTGCATGTCGACCTTTGGGGAAATAAGCTTTCTTGCCTCTTTGCCGAGAGTCCGGTCAGGAGATTGATAAAACTTTCAGCAGCAGCCAGCGACTAACTTATCTTAGCATGAAGATGGGAAATAGGAAAACCTGGTATTCTGTTTCTCTAGGGTTAGGGTTAGTCATTTTATCACAAGTGAACAAATTAAAGGAGAGATCATGACCCAAAATGTTGTTTTTTTCCACATTTCCCTCAGAGAGAATTCAGTAATTTCTCATTTCGACCACATTTGATGAAGAGTAGTGCAGATGTTTGTCTACACAAGTGACACAAGCTCCACAAATATGAAAGGTATTAATACATTTATGTATTATATTCAAAAGATCTTACTGTTAAAATTCGAATGCCTCCTCTCTTGTATTATGGAATAAATACTTTTTTTGTGCCATTACTTTAATCACAACAATGTTTCTTAAATTGGCAGTGGAAATTTCTAATTCTTGTTTATTACATCATGTAATTGTGATTAGATTGGTGATTCAGAAATTGAGATTGTAAGAGCATAATGCTTTGCACAATTCAGAGCTATATATGTTTATATATATATACATATATATACACACACATATACATATACTCTTCACAGGTCTGTTTCTAGACTTCAGAGCACAGACTGTTGGCACATAGCTACAAAATACATTCCAGCAACTTACACTGAGAATATATTTTTATGTAGTAGTATACTAGTATATCACTAGTTACATTTGTGTAGCAGTTGCACCTCAAACTGCTATGTCAACAGAAAAGGATATTGAGAAAGGAGATTAGATGTTGTTTTATATCTGCCAGTTGTATGTGGGAAAAACATAATCCCAAAGCTCCAGAGGCGTAAACTGCTGAACTGTTTTAGATTTGATATTTTCTTTAAATAAACAGCAGTAAAACAATTTTACACCCTTGTACTAATGAATTACTTCCAAACATTATTTTGTTAAGCACTTCTTTGGTTTGCCTGTGAGGTAGATCATTTTAACACAACTCTAAGTAATGTTCAATAGCAGCAGTACAAGGTGAAATGAGTTTAACAACAGAAGAAAAAGGGCCTAACTAGAATTACAGCCTTATGGTTGTAGTTCTTTGCCAAGCAGCTGGTGCAGGAGACGTGGTCACGGTCTCCCCTTCCTGAGTCACAGCACCGAATAATAATGAAGGGTTTTTGTTGTGATGTCATTGTCAAGGTGACTTTTGACATTTGTGTTGAATTACGACGATCATTAGCGTATGAGTGAGATAGATATTAACACGTCTTGTGCAGATATAGTGACTTTTGACCATCTACATCCAATCTCTCCCTCTTTTATACAGAGTGAATTTTTGTGCCACGTATGAAATATGAATATGATCACTCAAGCCGTTGCTGGGATATCGTATTCATGAGAAAGGAACGGACAGAGAGATTTATGGACAACCTGCAAACACAACGTCTCCAGCCCTCCTCCTCTGACCCCGAGTTTCACCACCACAGAGTTAAAAAACTCTGGCTCAGACTTCAGGCTGTTCAGACTGAAATAATTTAACATGGATTACTTTTCATAAACACACAGGCTGTTTCACTGAAGGGTGGAGAGAGTGAACAAACTTGGTAAAGAAAGTGAATGTAGGTATGTTTACAGACAGTCTGGTGCTTTTTACTTGAGAATCAAAAACATCTTAATGCTGCCTTGATGGAAAATCACTTTATCTTCCAGTTTCAACATATCTGCTGAAACAGTGGCCTGGTGAATGCAAAACTGAAAGGTACAAGTATTTGTTAATGAACTAAAGAACTGGACTTTCACATTCTGATGGTGGCAGTGACAATTTATCCCTCAGCTTGATATCCTCCAGGAAATTATATTTAACTTCATGGTGGCACTATATGAGCATCTTCACTGAATTTCATGCAATTCCAGCTAGATTTTATAATACATTTGTCAAAACTCTCCTGCATAAGAGAAAAAAAAACAACCACAAAGTCACGATAAAATGGAAAAGGCCAGAACACAACTTTATTGTACTCCAAGGTGGGAGAATAGGAACGTTTAAGCTGTGCACCTCTGGGACTAAAAGAAAGCCAAACCTCCTGCCTTACAACAACAACAGGAAAAAAAGAAAACTGCACTTCATTCCCAGCATTATAATAAGAAACACTGTGGCTTAAAAATGTTGAATTTTTCATGAAGCAAAAGGGCTTCTGTGAGAGTACAGGTGTTACACAACGTTATTTCATATTGGTAAAGCTGCATAAGTGCTTCACTGTTAAATTATGTATTCTTCACTCCTTAGTAAACTATTTGGTGGTCCTCCTACTGTAAAGGCTTCTTGATCTGACTACCTGCATAAAAATATCCAAACTTTGAAAACTATTTTTT
>OMNW01009835.1:0-12118 GCA_900303245.1 Selene dorsalis | reverse complement strand
GGACAGACAGACAGACAGACAGACGGACAGACAGACAGACAGACAGACACACAGGCAGACATCAGTAAACAGGAAAGTAATGGGAAACAGAGGAATTCAACATTAGAAAATGACAACATTCTGCCCACACAAAAGAAACTATATCAAAACTCATCCTCTGTTACAGCTCTGCAGTCTGTGCAACACAAACCAGACTGGTCAACAACACTTCCCAAGATGGGAGGTTTATACTTAGAAAAGTGTACAAAAACCAGAGTGGACAGAGAGGACATCACTTCAGTTGAATCTCTAAAAAGTATTTATAATGGAAACGGTTTTAATAATAACTAAATAACTGACCCACATGGAGCTTTTCCACTCAATCCATTATTAATATTTTTCATTGCAACAGTGGAAGTGGAAACAGGAGGCGTCGGATTCTCTTTCCAACTGTGTCTGAATAATTCAGAGCTGGAAGTGGATCCTAAAGCTTGTGTAACCGCCATTCTGCTGTTACTCCAGCTTTGTGGGGAAGTGGGAGCAAATGCAAAGGAGGATGTGTCTCATTTACCTCGGGTTCCTCCTCCGAGTGCTGTGAGAGCTGGTCGTGCTGGATGATTTCAGCCTCGTCCTCAGTGGGCCCGTTGCCCACCCTGATCCCTCCGAAGTTCTGTGTACCCTGTGGGGAAAAAAAAACATTAAAAAAAAAAAGGTTTAACAAATCAAGTGCTGTGGTTTATAAATGGATTAAAATAATTTATTCCACAGAGTTAGAGCAGCTGCACGTCTGTTTTGTCTTACCAAATGTTTCCGCCACAGGTGCTGTCTCCGCAGAACCAGTGTTTTCACTATTAACATACAGGGAACACATGCCAAGGCGATGACCACCAAAAGTGATTGCACACCCATCTACATATACAGGAGAAAGACAAAAAAAACAAAAGGAAAAAAGCTTATCCTGCTGTGGTTTGTATGCAGGCAACAGAATGGGTGGCTGTGACTAACGAGTGTCTCTGACCTGTCCTCTGTAGAGAGGTTTGTTACTGGGGTCGTTGTAGTTGAAGAGGAACATGTTGATAAAGGCGATGAGCAGGCTGGGAGCATCCCGGGAGGTGCGCGCATCATACGCGACCCACTTATAGAAGACCAGGATGGCGAGGTAGCCGAACAAACTGGCCATGAAGACGATCTCTGGGATGAATCCCAGGTAGATGTTCAGTGGCTTCTGGAAATACCTGCGGGGAACCACAACCAGCAGATTCGTCTCCACAGCAAAGACGCACAAATTGAAAAAGGACCAAAAAAGAAGAACAACATGACGGTATATACGAGTATGAAAAAAGTCTCACAGATGGTTAAAGAGACTGAGAGATACTCCAAAGAGCATGTGGATGACTCCCAGGACGACAGACATCTTCATCTTGAAGGAGTTGAGGAAAGTGAGCTTGTTGGTTGCAATGTTCCATATCTGAAGGACAATATGAGCGGGGTTTGTAAAATAGCACATTTATGCAACAAACGTTACCTGACGTTTAACTAATACTGAATCATTAGCAAAGATATGATATTATATGAATATATTATCAGAATTAAATACAGATAAAAGAAAAATACTCACCGGATCTATCCCGATGGGGTACGGCCCTTTGAACACACCATCTATTGCTGGATCCAACTGCAAAACTTTATTACCATCAAGTGTTTCAAACCTGAACAGATGACAACACACATCAGTTTTCTGACTTGACTCGACCCATTAGCCACAAGCAGCCTTTAGCAGCAATGACACTCACGACCAGTTGCCTCCTACTCGAGCGTCAAACATCGGCCTGACGCTCCAGCCAGAACCAAACACGTTGAGGGACTTGGAGAAGCAGTCGTTGTAAATAATGCCCGTATAGATCGAGAAGATTCCCATCAGCAGGATGATGTAACGGCCTGCGAACACCATGCTGAACATCTGCCACAAAACAGTTTGTTTAAGTGTCAGGGGAAAAAAACTGAAATCAAAAAGGTTTCTAAAAAGCTCTGTAGTCTAATAGACCAGGGCTTTATCAACAGTAAGGATGGCGTAGGACTGATGAGGTGGCAATGGTGGGCTCCATACCTCATTATCGTTCTTCTGGGCCATGAGCCTGCTCTCTCTCAGTACGAGGTACAGGGCAGCGCAGGTCATGAGCACGCCGTGGCCCAGGTCACCAAACATGACCGCAAATAGGAAAGGGAAGGTGATGATGGTGTATGGTGCTGGAGACAAGGAGGCAGGGAGGGAGGCAGGCAGGCAGGCAGGCATCACATGAGACGTGGCGTGGCGAGTCAAACAACAAATGAGCGATGAGTCATGAAACACAGCATGTCCCCAACAAAGTGAGAATGTGTGACGAAGCAGTGACTGTGGTGCAACACTACAGCCGACAAAAAGAACAACTGTCACACACACAGATTTAGGTGTGGCACGTGCTTACCGGGGTTAATCTCACGGTAGCTGCCGATTCCATAGGCGTCCACAATGTTTTGGAAGCCTGAGGTGAACTTGTTTGTCTTGTTGTAAGTGGGAGGGGTCTGTTTGGTCTGCATCCTGTTGAGGATGGAAGGCACGGTGGAGCCACTCTTCTCCTACAGGACAGAAAAACAAGGGTGATGTGACAGTGTTGAACAATGATGAACTACTGGAAGTAACTGCAGTATTTAGCTTTGAACACAGTGAAGGAGCAGCCTCGCTGGACCCGTTTGTACCTGCCATGAACGTAGATGATCAGATCACAAACGCACAACTGATTACACCCGAGACACATTGAGGACGTGCTGAGATCTAACTGACATTCAGAGGTGGACACTTGAAACGCGTGCAGATGCTTTCGAAACCAGGTGTGGACTGATGTGCTTAGTAGGGGTTCACCGCAATAAAACAATACAATACAAATTTGTTGTTTTTACTGCACATGAGGTAGTTCTTTCAAATATAAATGAAAACAATAATGCATTGCTGTCCAACTTACTACATTATATCAGTTCCTTTAGTCTTTCATTTTTCACATCTTAAAACAAACAAAAGTTGCACAACAGGTTACACTGCAGACCTATTTTGAGCCGCTTACCAAAAATAAAGTGCACGGCAGTATTTTGCGTACGTGCAGATGTAACCTGGTGTGCGGGCCAGCAGTGTTTCCCACAGGATTTTAGGAGACTGGCGGGACAGTGTCGGACCGTCCGTTTGAACCATGCACCAGTGATGCACTGGTTGATGAGTTTCGTTTTTACTGAGCACCACTGGCATGCATGCGCGCTTGTCTGTGTGTGTGTGTGGACGAGAATGACAGAGAAAGAGCGATATGCAGAGATGAATGAACATAGAAAGGATTGGTTTCACACAAAAGAATCAGCTGATTGGAAATCGGCGCTCATCGATCGATTGGCGCACCCATAGTGCTTAGACCTGTGATAAGATCATCTGTGATACATTTTGAAAGCAGGTTAAACCAGGGCCCTTCACATCTCATCTAAACCTTTTCGGTTTATTTAAAAGAGTTTAAGGAGGAGTTTAATGTAGCTTCATTTGAAAAACCAGTTTGTACTAACAATACTGTGGTTTAGACCCATTATTTTCAAACTGGTTCTTCTGCTACATATGAATCAGGTGAAAACAGACCTGAATTTACTTTCTAAATAATAAAACAGGGCTTTGGTGAGCATGCCTATAAAATATGGACGAAAAATACAAAATGAGGAATAGTTTCTACTATCATTGTTGGGTTCAGATACTCACCGTCCCCCTGCGCAGAGCAAACTGGATGGAATCCAGGTCGGAGACGGGACACCACACCTCGGCGATCAGACACTTCTGAGTGACGTCAATGTTGCAGAGGTTGAGGGTGTGGTAGATGGCCTTCATCTTCCTCACCTTGATGAACCACACTCTGACCGTCTTGGCTGCAGCCTGCAGGACTCTCTGCCTGTGGTCCTCCGTCTGGTTCAGCACCTTCAGGGGCAGACAAGAGTTTGACAAGACTGTATGATAAGTGGTGATTCACACCTGATGTTGCCTTGTCTAATGTGGTTCTATTTAAGCCACATTATTTAGACTTTTAATTATCAGTTATTACAAATTATCAGTGACATTTACCATGTGTAAACCGTCACTACCAGGAAAGGTCATCATAACTAGAAAGCTAAAATTAGTGCCAATGATTCACATACTCATTTAAGTTCAAAGAAAGGGTTTACATTTACTAGATCGGTGAGTAGTGAGTCATACATGTAGTGGCTGCACAGTGTACGTTACAGAGCAGCAGCCGCCTGATCCATTAGGTTTTCCCATAAGAGATATAGGATGTTCCCAGGAATTCTGCTGTATGACTCACATTTTAAGCCAAGTCCCATGATCAGCAAATGGCAGGATATTTAAACTCTTTCTAAGGGCACAGTCTGGCCCGCTGTCGAGGGGCTTAATGGCCGACACATTGCTGACTGCTCGCCAAATAGCTTGACATTCTTCATCATCCATGCCTGTCTGTCTTTCAGCTCTCACGCCCACGTAGCGACAAGCATAACATAGCATCCACAAACACCAAGACCACCCCCGCCCCCCCACACACACACACACACTGCAGGCAACACTATTTGTAGTTTCTGCAGCAGGATCCTGCTGGAGGATTTTCTCTCTGTAAATACCCAGTTGCAAATAAACTATGCTATTTATCCTGCGGGGGCTGGAGCTGGACAACTGATATGTTGATCGACAGCTGAAAAGACCCACTGAGCCTTTATTACCCTAGCAAACTGAGGGAGAACTGCAGCTTAAATGAGTATCTGCTGGTGGTGGTGATAGGAATGTATACCATGAAGGATGTGGTGATATCCAAAACCATACAAGAATAAAAAAAATACTAAAAAGGATTCGGACTTGATCCGAGCACAATTTTAAGGTTTACAAATCTTCTAATGTAACATTTTCCATGAAGGGATGAGTAGCCAATGATGCTTAGAGGCTGAGAACAAACGGTCTTCATGCCTTATGAAATTTCCTCTATCAACACTTTCCGGTGAAGAAAATCTTGCTGACCAGACAGAAGTGAAAAAAAATCTAAAAAAAAGAAAAAGGGAACTAACCAGTTCATGTGTGTTTTAGTGCAAGTTTGTGTTTGTCACTCAACAGAGCATGGGAGCTTCTCCTGACAGTGTATTTACCATTTGCAGGTCCTCAATGCGAGCATTCACTCCGGCCAGCATCTCTTTCCTCTCCTGGGGTGTTTCTGGGCACGGGTACAAGGTCGCTCTGAATCTGAGGAGGACAGATAAGGCAACACAGATAAGGATCTGTTGGCTGGGAGCACTTGATGATTTGCCCAGATGTTTCTGCTTGGCTGATTTACCCCTCACAGATCTTCTTGACTCTGTTCTTCAGCTGATCTCCCTGGAAAAAGATGATGAAGACAGACTTGTGCACCTGGTCGCCCTGTGGGAATGTCACACAGTTAGGATGACGGTGATGCATGCGTTACATCTGAGCAAACTTTTTGTGTATTAGCAGCACAAACCGTGGTCGGATCCTCCAGTGGATCCTCAATGTCTGCCTGCCTCAGAAACACATTTCCTCTGCAAACTCTCCACAGCATCCTCTCGAATGTGGGAATACGCTCTCTGCTGATGACTCCAGCCACAAATCTATCAGCGACAGTCAAACCAAATATTATCTAAATCGCAATATGGCCAAGTTCAATATCCAAATCGGAGGAGCTACTAGAATCAAATGCAAAAAATAACACTGTGGTTGAAACACTGTGGTGCTACAGAGACGCTCCCAGCCTATAAATCATAAATAATTTATTCTCTTGCGACTTCTACAAAAATATCTACCAAGAAAAACCCTGCAATAGGATTTCTTTTTATGGCATATCATTCAGCCATGTTGAACAACAAAACAGTTAACTCAGGTTCTTCTGTCTGAATGACTGGGAGAGGCTGTGTGAACTTCAGTCTTTACTGTCAAATTATATATCAGCTGAAAAACAAAAATCCTGTTGCTCAGCCACATTAAAAACAATTTAACTAGATGGCGCTTTTCATGTAATTAAGATGAAGAAAATGATATGTATTGAGATGTCTTCACTTGTAGTGTGTTGTAGTTCTGAATGGATTTGCTGTGACCTATGTTGCCTGGTTAATCTTGGCAGTCTGAGCTGGTGTGTGGGAGATGATTGGCTGGTGGTTACACTACAGTTTCAAACACAGATGGCTCAAGGTGCACAGAGTGAAAATCTCCAAGACGAGTTTAATCCTGTTAAAACTGAGAGAAAACCCCAGAAACCAACTCACCCCAGTCTGAGAGGAGCCCCCCTGTTGATGTCACTGGGGTCCAGTGGGGCAGATGTTTCCTCCAGTAAACTGGGGTCCTCCATCTGGATGGAAAAACGGTCAACACAAGAAGTTACAAATCATGAGTTACGCGCACCTGTGCTGTTGCAAAACCTACATGACATTTTATTTACATAAATCTTATGGGATTTTGACAGAGGTGAGATAAGGAATCAGGGCCTGAGTATAGTCCCAGCACACACAGTGAACTTGGATCAGTTAATGGCTAAACAGCTGTATGTTTGGCTAAATGATTGACCTCGATTAAAGCTCATAGCACTGTAAAAGATCACTTAAATGCTTGTGAGGGCAGTGAAGCGGAACTGATGTTGGAGCAAAGGTGGAAAAGGCAAGGATTTTGCTCTGGCAAATGAACAGTATGTGCACAGAACTAAATCCGAGTGCAATTCTTCCGCAGCGGTGGGATTACAGCGAATTAAATAGTGTGAATAGATGGTGTGAATGGACCGAAGTCATGTGAGAAACTGTAAACGATCATGAGTGCAAACACCCTTTGCCAAACCAAGCTGCAATAAGTATTCCTTTGTGTTTGTGTGCGTGACTGATCAGTGCAGACATCTTATCAGCACAATCTGTATCACACCAATACAAAGCTGTGATGACTTGGTTTCAGCTCCACCTCTTCTAATACATATCCATACACAATGACCTACAAGAGTTAAAGTCTCACTTATCTCACTAATCACTTCTCAGGCTACCTCAGTGTTGTTTCAACAAGAGACCCAACACACTGTTTTCCTGCGTGCGGGCAGTGAAGCTGACCTCATCGAAAAACTGTTGTGTGCGGCGCAGAATGTGCTTGAGCTCAGTCAGTTCCAGGAAGTTCTTCTTTAGGGCTTCTTGGTTAGTGTTTATTTCCTTCAGCTCATTCTCAAGCTTCTCAAATGTGGCCTGTGGGGAGAAAGAGTGAGAGTTCAGCCGAGGGAGGCGGTAGGTGACAGAGCTCAATGTTTATCTGTCAGAGAGAGAGAGAGCAAGAGAGAGAGCAGTCACCTCCAAGTCGATCATGTCCCTTGGGAAGGGGACTTCTGGGTTTTCTCCTGTGTCAACAATTGGGATATTTGCCTTCTTTATTTCTTTCTCCACAAACCCTGCAGGTGAGAAGTAACAAGGTAAACAGTAGGGTTGATACATGCTGGGTAAGGAAGCTCATAGGTTCCTGCCTCTGCTTGTAGGTTCTGTTTTGTTGGGTGGATACTAAATAAACAAGCGTTGTTGTGGGTTAGGAAACACGAGTTGCACCATTGTTAATTCCCACCGGTGGTTCCTGCAAAGGCAAAAGGCAGCTCACTCTAAGCTCTCTATGCTCACTCACTCAGTTTGCGATCCATCTCTTCACATCGTCGTACTTCATTGACAAACTTTCGCTGGAACACGTTCACATCAGGATTTAGCTGCAGGAAGAAAAGGAACATAAGTCAGCGTCAAGCAACACAGCATGGACTCATGAGGTCTAAGACATATCTATGAAGAAAAGAAAGAAATTGCACCGTTAATGTTCTTCCAGTCAGATGGGCGTAAAACCAAATACACACACTTGCATCAGGACCATAAGCTGCTCTGATACCTATAATTATATGATGTGCTGAAAGGTTGACATTAACAACATTAATAATACCGTTATGGGAGTTTATCAATAACTCTTCAGAAATTTAAAAACCCACAAATTTCTATTCTATTTATTCATCATAATAAATAATGATATTGTGAAATTTGATCTTAAGACTAAGATACCACTGCTAATGCACAGACCCACTCTGTTACAGCACAAAGCTTCCCTCAGGGCCCAGGAATGGGTATCTCATACGTGGAATGAGGGATCAGCTGTGAGCACATGATGGACATGATGCAGAAGGCATGCACTTTCTCAAGAGTTTGACTGATGGAGTTGTTTTTGTCACAATGCCAGAAAACAATATTGACTGATTAACATTTCTTTTTCTTTTTCCTTTCACATTTGGAAAGCAAGTTTTAAGGTTGGGGAACATGGCAAATCAAATCAGAACTTGTGGTAAACAGTGAAGCAGTTGTGATTTGGTTCAGGTGTCAACATGATGGGACTTACATCACGAAACTGCACCATCCCAATCTCTCCCAGTTCACTGACACAACAGTAGGCAGCTTCGGACTGGAGGAAGAGCTGAGCCAGCGTCATCTCTTCACTTCTGAAGAGTTCCCCCATGTTGCTGAAGGATGTGAGCTCTCTGTGACCTTAAAATCAACCAGAACCTCTGAAAGACAAACAATATTGTACATTAGTTACAGTCAAACACACAGTGACGTAGATTTTCAGCTTTAATTCTACTACAAAACCGTTCTCTTCATGGCATGCACATGTGAAAATCACTAATGAGTGGAGGTCCATATCAGTTCAGTGTTAGTGTAGCACAAATGTGAGAAGCAGACATGTGATAGAAAGAGAAAAGAAAAAAGTACACCAGCCTGCCCCATGCTGATCCCATGATCACAGCAGGAATGTTATGCTGAACAGAGTTTGATCTGCAATTATGCAAAATATCTGCACAGTTTTTAAATGGATGGATTTTACCTGAGGCGGCAAAGCATATGTTAATAGAAAATGTAGGTAAGGACCATTTTTTTCCTAAGTTTAAAGCTGAAAAGGAGAAGCTTTTCTTTACAGACTAGGCAGCACAACCTCCAACTGTAAAACGACCACACAGGGCTTATCTGTGGATTACAAGGTAGCATGTGACCTGTGGCTGTAGTAAGCCTCAATACACACTACATCAATGCTGAGTGCACAATTACTCACATAATGAGTTCGTATAATTACATCAACGAAATGTGACAAAACTACTGGAGTTTAATCATGTTGTATTTAGTTCATCGACAACCCAAAACACATAAGACAGCTTTTATAATTAGCTTACGTCCCTGACGACCGCAGCTTCACCTGTCAAAGCTGGAGATGTAAGAGCTAACAGCTACTAATAAACCAAACAGGAACTGTTACAAACACATAGACACGGAGCCAACAAAACTATTAATACAGCATGATAACACACCAGAGAAGCTAATTCAGCCTTTAAACCGTAGCGGAGAACTTATTAGTTGACGGTTGCTAGTTAAATTAGCAAGCGTTAGCAATTTAAACTTCATTATTAAGAACAACATAAAAGTCACACAACAGGATATTAAGAGCAGTGGCATTAATATGACGTTTCCACGATGTCAGATTGTTAGTAAGATGACTTATATCACAGTTAGTACATGTGTTTACAGTTAAATTAATGCTGGGGCTAACAAAATAGCTAATGCTAACTTAGCGCACCTGTCAATATTTTACAGCATCAACGCTGAATCGTCTTTTGTCTCCACACTTAACATAACTGAAACAAGCAATCTATTATTAAATGTGTCCTTACAGTAGAAGTTGAAATCCAGTCTTCTTACGTTAGCTTTCCGTCTTGGTTTCCTGCTCGCTGTTTGTTGTGGACTGATCGTTGGTTTGAAGCCGACAACTCAACTGTGTATCGACCTTTCAAAGAGGAAGTGTTGCGGCAAGCCTCCGAGAGGCCAAAATCACATGAACACTACTACCAACCCTCGATAACTTCGGGGGGCGCTGTGAAGTCGCTAACCTGCACTCCTCCTGCCTAATGAATGTATTTTATTTTCAACGTCTTTACCGGAAGTTGTATTGTGTTCGTTGACGCCGGTGTAGTTGACTGTTTAGCGCCTCCCGGTGGATATAAGACGTCAATACAACCATATCTGTTGTAAAATTATGTATATAACCTACATAAAAGTTTTGTTGTTTTTACAACCCAAACACAGAATAACAAACTTAACAATGATTAACAGTAGTATCCACTGACCGATAACACTTTGACACATTTAGTTAAACTTAATTCCATACTGAAAACAGGAAGTCGGATGGTGGGGAACAGACAGACGCCACTAAGTGAGCAAAAACGTCAAGAGGAACGTTTGGGTTATTTATTATTGGATTATACTGCGTTATACTGCGTACACTACGTTAAGAATACTAAAACCAACAATAATAATTAAAAATAATAAATAAAAAATACAATACAGAAAATACAAAAGAGAGAGCAACACAATAATGGTGAATTTATATAGCCTGACAGAGGTATAAGTAAATATGTGTTGTTGTAGCTTTAATTTTGAAGTGTCTGTGAATGTTCTCATTCATCCAGGCCATCGTATCTCTAGGCAACAATTTAATGGAAAGCAACTGGACTTGTATTTGTCCAGGAAGACTTTTAATTTTGAATGTTCAAACCGGAAGCACTGCTTTGTTATTATGTCACGCTTGACACCATTTGAATTCAGAGTCAGTTGCTCGCCGTGGCCACTAGGGGGCAGTAAACTGAAACCACGACTTTAATTTAGCTAATTGTCGTAACTTACTTTCTTCGCTAATTTTACTTGACGCTTCACAGTGAGTGTAAGAAAGTTAATTACAGGTGGGCAAGCTTACAAAGTGTGGTGATAAATTTAACTCGACGTGTGGTTTTTCACCTACAACGTCGCCGCCATGAGTGTAACTGGAGGTAGGCAAAATGTTTTTACACAGGTAGCTAGTTTACAACCTGCTAAAGGCAACTAGCTAATGACTCTTTGACCACAGAACTCAAATCATTAGCTTCATGGCCCCTGTATCTTCAAAATGAATATAAGTTAAGGCAAACAATAACATAGCTCATCACTGAAAATAACTCTGTAACTTTTTTGCAACTATTTGAATGGGCTCATAGTACGACAAATTGACCATTTATTTCCCACTTGACTCCCTCTTGTAATTTATTATCTTCTTTATAAACAGGAAAATAAATATTAGATATTACTAGCTGGGGTTGTCATTTTGAATGAATAGTCTGATGTCATGTTTGGTTTGCAATAAAAATGAAGGACATTGAAATAACAGTAGTACATTGATGATGTCCAAAACGTATTACCAGTGTGACACCCAGTATTTATGGTGTGGTTCATGGTCCTGAGCAGTCTCGGGCTAGCCTTTGAAATCCGACCAAACCAAATGACAGTGATAAAAGCGGCTATAATGAATTACAGTTGTTTATTATTGGTCGCATAATTTGTCGAATTTACCAGAAAAAGTATGTTTGCATGTCTGCATTCAAGCTATTTCTACAAATTTGACTTTTTGACTCAGTTTGTGCAGCCCATGATTAGTGTAAATCAGGGCAGTAGCATCAATATTGGCAATGTTTATAGTAAGAAGGGTAATTATATCAGTAACTCATGCATGGTTGCATTGTAAGACTTCTGTTGAAATGAAATCTTTAAAATAAAAGGACAAATCAAAGAAGTCAATCCATCCACAAATTATGTTAGTTAAAAAATATGATCAAATAATGATGTTGT
Organism: Selene dorsalis; assembly: GCA_900303245.1. Lineage (NCBI taxonomy): Eukaryota > Metazoa > Chordata > Actinopteri > Carangiformes > Carangidae > Selene > Selene dorsalis. Next base: position 394 of record OMNW01009835.1, on the reverse strand, counting down.
TCTCATGTGGTCACAGCTCCACAGTTCTCGCTGGGAATAATCCAGATATTAATAATAATTGTTTATCAAAACTGCAAAGTCCACACACAGCTGTGGCTCACACATTCAGTTAAAAAAGGGGGAGAATTACAGTGAATTAGGGGCTAAAATAGCAGAATTATAAACAGAAAGCTCAGCAGTTACTCACACCCTCCAATGTGCTTTTTCCATATAAAACTTTATCGCTCGTTTCATTGTAAACTTATGTTTTGTTTTTTGTGTGTTTTTGTAGGATGGGATCTCGCCTCTGGTGGCTGTCATTTTTCCCCATTAGGGAGGAGTGTCATGTCACCATGAAGAGGTGGAGTCTTCAGATATGCTGCCCTGTGCTTGGGTGGTGGGGGGCAGAATGGGG
>OMNW01009834.1:26189-48436 GCA_900303245.1 Selene dorsalis | reverse complement strand
ATCTTAGTTTGGTGAGATATACAATAATGAGTCCAGTTTACAATACTTCTTATGGTTATGCGATAAAGTTTCTACCACAGGGAGTAAGAAGCTGAGACCTGCAAGCCTAGCATGCTAGCATAGGAACAGTAGGCTGGGCACTGATAATTCTCATAAAAGTCAGGACAAATGGTCTCTGGCCGCCCAAAGTTACTACAGCTGACTGGATATACTGGAGAAGTTGACTCTCACTCTGGTGGCCCTGAGGACATCAACGTTGAGATGATGTGCTCTACACATGTACCCTGTAGCTGCTGATAGTGGAGCTGTGCTGTCTTTTAACATGCATCTTACATACGAGCCTTATCTGACAGAGAGGCCAGGTGAGGAGAGCAAATTATAAAGACAGTAGATAGGTGGCTTAGATTCAACAGCATGTTTAATGAGTGTGTTGGTCATGTAAAGTGTAAGGAAAGCAGAAGAACACCTGCTTAAAGCCGTTGACTTGTGATAAGATCACCTCAGACATATAGTGTACCAGGAGTGGACAGGCCTTTATGTGGTTAGTACTGTACTGACAGTAGGGGGCAGCAGAGAGCAAAAAGTGTGTGTATCCAGGAAATACACACACAATAAGTTTTTCCACAAATTTTCCCATATTGTCATCTTTCTGACAACCACTCTGAAACTTGGAGAAATTCATAAAAACAGCCTCTAGAAGCCATTACAGTGAAAATATGGTGAGGACCAGCCTACATGTCCTCACAAAATGGTCCTCACTCCAAAGGTTTAAAATTCACACCTGTCCTCACAATGATAGGAGTACAAACACACACACACACACACACACACCTTTGAACTGAGTTTCTATGGCAATGGCTAGGGCTAATGTTTCTTTCAACACTTTGAAGTCAAAACCTAAGTCTGGGGTTTGAAGGTAAGGAGTGTATACGTGTGTGTGTGGAAAAAATTGAAGTTTTTTTCTCACAGTGTGGACAACAACAATGTGTTGACATGGTCATTACCACAAACGGGCTGTTGTTAGTTTGTTAAGTGGTGTGCACTCATGATTAAGGTGTGTGTGTTTGTGTGTGTGTGTACATGTATTTCCACTAGTTGTACTCTTTTCTGCCATGTAAATGACTTGGTGTACTGGTGTACTGGTGTAGATTTTGAAAGAAGTTGCATTATTATTTATGTGTGCATCTTATGAATGTGCACACACACAGACTGTATGATCTTTTGAAGTTCAACAAGCTGACATCCAGATGAATCAGACTGTCTTTCTGTTCAAACATCTCCTCATAACTGATGAGCTTCCTTTTTATCTGCTGTTAAACTCTGTATCATTTCATATTACACACATATGTGATCCTGTGGGGCATAACAGATCTGAAAGCTGCAGATCTTTTTAACATCTGGTTTGGCTGGGGTGATCCTGAGTCTTGCCGTGTGACAGACAATAGGGGCATCTTCCCAGAGAGAGACAGACGGCAAGAGAGAACGACACATTTCTATCGCAGCAAGATGCAAAAAGTAAGGGTGGTCGGCATATATGTGACTTTGTCTGTGTCAGTGACATTCATTTAAAAAAAAAAACACTGAATAGGTTTGCTGCTTGTCCTTTGTATTTCCGCAAGTTACACTTTCTGGCATTTTTGTTACTGCAGAATCCGCCTCATGTTTTTTTTAACAGTAAAGTGATAAACAGGGAAGCAACGACGTACCAAGAGTGTCACAGGGTTCATTCTTCCAGGAGCAGATGTCGAGTCCTGTGAGTAGGATGGCATGGTCATGGTGACGTCCCTCTCTGCCTCCCAGAGTAGACTGCCAGTGGCAGAAGCTGTTCAGAGTGTGGTCTGCATGGTGGTTGATCACCAGGCCATCCTTGTGAATAAATCATATTAAAAGGAGGCAGAAGAGAGACAGTGTTGTTTTTGTGGGGAGAAGCTGCGAGTTAAAGTATTGTGGATTACAATCAAAGACGTGTTAGTCAAACTGAAAGACACAAGCTTCTCTCTTTCTTTGCTTAGACAAAAAAAACCTCCCATCTTAATGTGAAAAAGCAATGCTCTGACATTTCTGGCACTTTTGCATGGTACTTTATGCATGTTAAAGGCAACATGAAGATGTGAGAGGGGAGCACTGATAAGCTGCCAGTAAAAAATGTCTGGGACATTTCTAGCATTATGATGAATGGGCTCAAGGAAAATTGAACTCCTCAACATTACAACAGAATCCTTTGACCTGGAACTGCATTATTCTCTACAGCACCCCACCTGTTTTTCATCCCTCCCTCTGCTTCTCTCCTTTTCGTGCCATCTTTCTATCCATTGCTCTCTACTAGAATTTTCCTCCTGAATCTGACACACATCCAAAGAAATGCATACCCTATAATTAACCACTGTAAAAGTCCTCAGTAGTTAAGACAAACCCAGGAAAATCTCAGAGACTTAAGAAATCTGGACCTTAAGGCATAAAAACAAATAAACACACAGTGTTTTGCATTCCCTTCATGTTTGAAGCTCCATAATCCCACTGCTACTAAAGGTCAGGGCGCTTAAGATAGACACAAATACTGTTATTGGTGGTGTCTCTTGTCATGAGTGGATTCAAAATTTGTGAAATGTTTTAAAACCCTTCAACCACACATGATACTGCAGCAACAGTTTGTAGCTTTCAATCAGTGCTGTTTGAGAGACTGAAGTTTTGGACTCATGAATATTTTACCTGACACTACAACAGCTTTGAGATGCTTACCTGCTCTTCGTCCAGAAGCACCAGACCCACTATCACTATGTTGATGTTCCCCCCTATTGTACCATCTTTGAAGAGACTGGATACCTAGAGGACACACAAACAGATGTTTTTAAATACTGCAATCTCTATTTTTGCATAATGCTTTCAGTTTATGGCACATTTCTGTTTAGAATTAAATATCCCTAAAGTGACTTTGACAGTGTAGATAGTTAAAGACTTGTAACACTTGGCCATAGCACAGGCTGAGCTGTTTATTTCAAACTTGATTCCCTGTTATCCAGTAAAATGTAGTCAGGACAGAGAGTTTTATTTTGAATTTAGAAGGGTTAATTATTGTCAAACTTAAACTCCATTAGGTGTACTGGAACAACACACCTTGTCTTTCCCACAGAAATAACACAAAAGCCTTTTTGATGGTATCACTGAGGTACAACTGCTGGTTCCTGTTCAGGTCCATGTACTCATCCCAATATGTGCCCATCAATCATAACAGTTAAAGCTTTGAGTGGTCTCTTGATCTTTTGCTCTTCTTCGCTCTGTCTTCCTCCTGAGCATTGTGAATAACCCAGGTGCCACTCACTAAGCGTTTTTCCCCCCTTTTTCTTCAGGAACACTCTCATGCGTTCCTTATGCTTCTGATGTTTGGTCTTCCTCTGCACTGACTCATGAGAAGACGCACGGCTGTGGCTTGTTACAGATTTCAAGCAACGTTCTGAGGTCAAAGAGGCAATCAAAACCACTCACTTAAACTGAGATATCCTGGAGCACCAGTGTTTGACAGACTTTCAGACTTACACACGTTAGCAGATACACTGAATCACTGTGCTTTCACTACCTCACAAAGGAAACAATCAAACCAGTTTCCATAGAGCTTCAGTGTTTTGTGATGCATAATGTAAAGTGTTTTTTTTTTTTCATATTCATAATTACCAAATGTTTTTGAGGTCTCTCCACTCGGCCACATAGAAAACAGAAATCTACGCAAATGCTGGAGCTGCATGTCAGATTTAAATTTCAACACATATTGAATAACCTTTCCTGAGACCCATGGGAGCTGGCAGGTGGGATAGGGGGTTGGGTGTATTCTGTGAAACTCCATACTGTATTTAGGTGACACCTCTCAGGCTGGGTGCAACTACTCCAGCTTGGTGTCTACTAGAGGAAACCATGTTTTCAAAATAGATGGATTATCTTTGGATTTGTCAGTCAGTCACTAAGTAGCAAAACCAGCGTGACAGAATTTGCTTGCAGATCAGCTGAAAGTTATGGGGGGGTCACTGTGAGTGTTGCAGTGATGATCTCACTCAGATATCAGTTTCATGTTCTTAGATGTGCTCCTTCTGATAAGTGAGAATGGAAGACAGGATTGTCCAAACAGTAAATCTAATCTGTGACATCAAATTTAAAAACAAATGTGGATTCAGGCTCTGGTCTGGCAAGTGCAAAAATTCATTTGCTGAAAGGAAGTATGCAAACTAACATGTGTTGTACAAGTGATAACTTGTAAAGATGAAGAAAGACAGTAAATTTCTGACATAATGCTGAATATTTGGTGTAGCTAGCAGATAAATACACCCCACGGCCATTATTAAATCATGCTCCCAATGACAATATGAATATTTACATAGTATGCTGTTCACCACCATCTTAGTTTAACGTGTTAGCATGCTAACAATTGATGATCAGCACTATGTGATAACTACAGAGGATAAAAATCATCCCATCCCATTTTAACTTCTATCACACACTGCTCTTGCCATTAAGTTTATCTTACCATATTGAGCACAGTAAGAACATATGTGGTTATGTTCTCCTGGCCATGGTTGTCCATCATCTTTCTGTCCACCACCACCAGCGTCTCCACATTGAGCTTCTGATTGGCCTGGTTCTTCATCAGCACTGCCCTTTTGTTCCTGGGGATAAACTTGTACTCATCTGGGAGGATGAAGACATCCTCTTCAGGGGGTTTGGGCATGTCTGGGAAAACAAATAAAGAATAACTAATGCAACAGCAACTAGCCAAATTGTCGATATGATCAAGGACAAACTGTGGGATCGTGGATTGTAAATGATTGATGAAAGAAAAAACAATAATATGTAACGTCCATTACAAATATACAATCCTTCTGTCCCACAGCTGATTATACCGTATGTTGCACAAGATTCAGACTGAACCTGTAGCCACCATGCAAATGGCCGCCTTTGCTTGTGAACGTTAACTGGCAATTTTGGCAAGTAGCTGACAGCCATTCTGGATGATTAACTATTCTCTTACTTTCATGACCTGATGTCATGGATAAACTGCAAACTGAGCTTTCTTTCTGTTGTTGACTCTGGCAGTTTCAGTGTTATTCTACCATTAAGTAAAGTGTAAAATCTCAGTATGTGATGTACTGTGCATCAGCAGCACAGACAAGCGAGTCAAATTTTCTTGATGTGCAACCATTATATAAAAGCTTAACATGCTAAAAGCAAATCGATTTTGCTGTCAGCTGAGTCTTCTAAGAGATCTATGGGCAATTTCATATACTGTAGTTCCAATAGTGTTGGATAATGTTGGACAAAGATCAATTATTGATTACACTGGGAAACAATTTGAAAAAAAAATTCAGTTGAGTTAGATTTTTATGCTGATTAAAACTAAAACTGGCATGCTGATTCCAAAATTGCAGTCAATTTTTTTCTAGCACGTCAAGTTTTTTTCTCCACAGCTTACCCTCCAGATAAGCAAAATTCCACTGATTAGCTGTAGTAAGACTTGCCAGCTGATTAATTACAGTAGCCATATCCTTTGTAAAAACATAATAGTGTTAAATAAACATTGCAGTCATGCCTGTTTCTTTCATATTTCATTGTATGTCAATATTAAGTACAGTATTTTTCATATTTTTTAAGAAAACGGGGGTCCTATAGTTCAAAAACTTGACGTGATAGAGAAAAACTGAGATCAGTTTTGGATACCGCACCCAAAAATTACTTAAAAACAGCTGTCAGACCTAACTCAACAAAAATTGTGTTCCCCAGTGTTAATTACAAGAGGTAAAAAAAAAAAAAAAAACTATTCAAGAATTAAACTGGCAGTTTCAAACCACTTTTCAAACCTTGTCAATAAGGTATGTTTGAATAGAGGCCATTTCTGTTGGTCTGTTATTGATAAGATTTTTTTTTTCCTAAGGGGAAGCTGTATTATCAAAATGATGACGTGAATTGCCGTGAATTCACAATACTAGCTTATTGTGAAGACTTATCAGCACTTATTTTTAAAGTGAACATGTGACTCAGACAATCATGGACTCAATCTTAACATCAAATGCCCAGCTCTGCCCTGTATTTAACTCTCCTTTTGAAGCTGGGCCACCTCTGGGAAAAATCCAGTCTACACTCTAAACTATGACGCAAGGTCAATGGTACACACCAGTCAAAAACAAAACAGCCTTAAAACCATTGTGGCTTTTGACATTATCACCTCAAATCTCCACTTCCAAGTTATCAAAACTTTTACCTATCACTGCCTGGCTGCGATAAACTACAAAGGTTGGAAGGGCTGCTTATATAGGCGGAAAGCAGGTGAGCGACCAAACTGTCTTTTTGACTAAAACACGGCACAGGTGTTCAGTGATGTCACTCTGTGGGAATGTAAACATCAGTGTGTTTTCACAGGGGACAGACAGCTGGGGTTCTGCAGGGTAATGGTGGTGGTACCAGTCCAATCCCTGCCTGCTCGCTTTCATTTGACCCCTGTGACACCAGCAATGTTAACTGATCTTGTGGTAATTTCTTGAGAGCAAACATTTGTCACAGTGTAAAGTGAGTATAAAACATTTCCCATGACCTTTCACAGGTTAAGTCCTTAATGAATTCAACCCAAAAATGTCATGCAAACACTGATAGTATTGTTCTGAGATAACATGTGCCATCATGTGAAAGACATACATAAAACCAACACTAGAAAATGAAAAAATGACATTCTGACTGACAACTCAAATCTACAATAATTCAATCACCACTCTTTAATTTAGAAAAGTTGCTCCACAGAATTAAGTCTTCCTCTTTGTAAGTGACCATACATGTTGCTTTTCTCTTTAACACACAAAGGGGCTAATACTGTCTTAACTGCCACACATATTAAAACAGAGGTATCGTTCTTGTGAACTACACTTCTGCAGTCGCAATGTTTTCTGCACTTGTATGATGGAACGAGCATTCACAGCAGCACTAGAATGAACATGGGAACATATTCTGTTGGAGTCACATCTGTGTTCCCATTGCACTTAACCAACCACAACCCTGTGAGGCTGGCTGCTAACAGAGTTAACCAAAAATGTCAACAATTAGATTTATTATCGTATGTCAGTCTTTCTCTTTTCTCTGTGAAACTTTAAGTGGTGTGACAATTCCTCAAAACGTGTCTTAACCTCTCTGAGTTCAAACCACTAATTTAGTTATGTCTTCACATTTAACATTGTTATCATGACAGTGCCTACAATGTGTAATGTGAGAAATATGTCTAGGTGGGAACATTTTTTTAAGTGTCCAAAATCAACCATTTTGTAGAAATCAAACCAAAAACTAATGGCATTTGTGTTACTTTTGGTACATGCTGTTTCCCTGATTATTCAACATGCGCATGGGAAGAAATTGCAGGAATAGCTTATACACCTCAGGATGAGAAGGAAGTGTTTACTCTGTTCTAATGCTATGTTTGTTAAATGTGGACCAGAATGAGAAATTGCCCTTACATACATTTCTTCCGTCTCCCGCAGAAGTGCTGCCTCTGCTTTTCTCTATGTCTGTAGTCATTTTCATGTCGATGGCTGTTGCGGTGATGGCCACTGCCACGATGCTCTGCCAGGTCGCCTTGACTGGTGTTGTTACTGCTGCCATGGTGATAATCATGGATGTGCCTTTGCTTTTCTTGCTGGTCCCTGCTCTGATCTCCATTAAGCATGTTGTAGGGGGGGGTTGTCTCTGAATTTGTAGATCTCTTGGTGACAAAATGTGGATGTGATTTGTGAGGAGCTGAATCTGTGGATCGCTTCTGATGACCTCTTTGCTCTGTCTGGGGGTATCTCACACTCTTGTAGAGGATGTGCGGCTGGTGGCTGGAGGGCGCTGTGAAGTTCTCTCTCTGGGCAAGGCTGAGGGACACAGGTCTCAGGAAGTAGTCCGCATCCTGAGTTCTGATCAAACCTGACTAGAGGCAAAACAGACAGTGCAGTTAGATTTACCATTTAGCCTGGGCATATCTGTTATGTTAATTTGCATGCACTCAGATCATACGGGACCCAAAATAAACACACATTATACACAAAATTTTGGGTGCAAAATTAAACTGTATTATAATGAAAAAGTGAACGCAAAAGTTAAGTCAAACGATATATAATATTGTTTGACTTAACTTTTACCTCATCTACTTCCTGAGTCTTATTCAAGGTGGCCCTGTAGATGTCCAACACCTCAAAAGTGACATGGTCTCTTCAACTGAAAGTAGCCTAAAGGGCTGAAGTCATATATCACAAAAGAACAACAATAACCATCTCCAGCTATTCCTTTAGCTACCCAATCTGTCTCTGTCAGCAATTAGTCAAAATTTGACTCATGGGTCACTGTGAACCTGACCCCCATAAACGTCCGTGAGGCTCAATTACTGGCCATGTTTCTTCATGTTCAACATCTGCTTTGCTGTTCAGGGTCAGACGTCATCTCAGCAAAATCTAAATAAGGCTCGGTCAGCTAGAAAGAGTTTCAAACAAAAGGCTGGTGTGAGAGAAGAAGGTGGCATCTCTCTCATAAACAATGTGTATGCTTGAGGCTCTGGAGGTTTAGACATTTCTAAGTTAAACTGTGAAACTGGTGAAATCTAGCAAACAAAGTAGCTCCTGATGTGTCTGAGTATAATATGCAACAAAATCTTATGAAAATATGCTCTTAGATATTATGAATATTTCTTACTCTGTGAAAGTGTTGTTATTCAGGGCTGGGGGTCACACTCTGAAGGGACTATTTGTAAGGTTTCTCACCAGGAGCTGCTGGTGGTGATTGCGCTTTGACAAGAGCTTCAGCTATTATCATCCTTGTTTTTCTCAGGGGGTTATAATATGATAGAACAGAACAGATTGGAGGCTACAATGACTTACTATGGGAAACTAATGTGAAGGGTTGCTACAGGCCAGGGCAAGCTGTTAGCATGCTAACTTATGTCTAATACATGCTTGGGGAGAGTTTACATTGGCCAATGCAAGAGAGAGTTCTTGATGAGTAAAGGAATTAAGTTTGATGTTGAACTTCTCTACACTGGTAGGTAAACAGCTGTTACAACAAATGTTAGTTTTGGTGCGATAGCAAAGTTTACAAATAGCTTTTTTAAGTAGGCTACCATTGCCTTATGCTTTCAATTTCAGGGGATAAGTTAAGGGAAAGTCCATTATAAATCAGTCACGCTTCAGCAAATAAATTCTAAAGTTGAGTTTACACTCTCTGTATCTCAGTCTCAGTCTCTCTGGGACAGACACACAGACATTTTCAGCTTGCATATTCCATTTTCAATAAACTTCTATCAACACAGCCGACTCAGACACTTGGAGATTATTCTCTCTTGCTCTCTGCCTCTTTCTTTGTCTCTCCCAGTCTCTCCAAACACGCACCACATCTGTGTTGACAGTCAACTGGCACGTAGTGCTTGGACTATAACTGAGCTTGGCAGTAATAGCAGTTTCCCTAAAATACGTTTAATTGACTACAGTCTCCTTTTGTTTTTTCACTGTGAGCTGTGAGTGGAGTGTGAGGTCCTTCATCACCGCAGCCTTCCTGCTGGCTGACAGGAGCAGCCTGACACAGTGGCAGTGGAGAGGCCGTGGTCACCTCGGAAGTCGGAAAGACGGAGATTAAACATGTGTCACTAATGTTTTTATGTGTGCACAAGTACAGATTTGTGTCTGTCTCTCTGTTCATTAAAGAGTCTCTAGTTGCAATTTTGCCAAAGCAGAACCCTAATTTTTGATGTTCCTTTAATGATATTCAGCAACGATTTCCCTGGTTTCATCATCACTTACTTACCCAGGCCTCTAACCCTGCCAGCCTTTTAACCACAGATCAGGAAGAAGAGAGAGAAGAGAGTGGAAAATACTGTGAATTGAAAATTGTGAAATCTGTACAGATGAATGCAGGCCAACAAAGATGTGTCAGCTGTGACCACAATGATTGTACAGTTTACAGCTTTCATCACGTACTGTGGCAAAAGAAAGCTTTCATGCATTTATGTTGCATTTGTGCATTATTAGTTCCACAGCAGCTGAACTGGCTAAAGTCCCTTGAATATTGTAAAAACATTACTACTGACACTTTGCGGCAAATAGAGAACAAAGAGATTTAACATCCATGCATGCATCTGTGTGACTCCTGACGTGTTCAGATGTCACAGCTCATGGTCAAATGCCAGGTATGCTCGTTCAAATCCCACTGTTAAGTTTTATGCCCTTACCACAAGCCACTGTGGAGCAGTTGCTGTTTACAGGTGGTTCTGTGGTAGATAATGATCATTTCCCACCGTACAGTAACTGGTGTTTGACAGACAAAAGATAATCACAAACACCCACACAGAAATATATTTGGAGACGTATTTGCAGACGGAAACACACTTTTTCGGCCACTACTTATTGAGATGATTACAATCTTTTACACCTTTTAAAAATGTACACATACACAAAAAAACCAAAGCAAACTTTATGATGAAGTCCTCAGACAGTGCACACGTTTGGCTACATCAGCAACTTACAAGCACTGTCATTTCTATGCTCTGTGTTAAAATCCCCTGGAAAAAAAAACACAAAGGTGGTTTTACTGAGAGCCCCAGACAAACACTGCATCTAATTCTGACCATGGATGATTGACCCTGATGCAACACAGCAGTTTGCTATGGGGAATGAGTGGGTGGGGAATCAATTGTTGCGAAAAAGAGAAAGAGAAAAAGAGAGAGAGAAGCTTGCTAATGCATTACCACCTTCCTCTGTGGCCTGCCTGCCAGCGGTCAAGAAAAAGCTCTTGCCAGGAGCCCTAGCCAAGATCGTTGGTTGCAATCACATGTGACAAGTGGTGCATGATGCTGTCATCTGCCTGGCACCGACCCCGGCGCTGTGTAATCACAGACGATTGTCATAGTTTGGTTCCAAGTCACGGTGAGGCCTCTGACCTGAACTGCGCTGCTGTCAACCTTCAAAACTTTACATGTTAAGCACTTACTCCGTCTGGGTGGGTGGTTCTGGGGGGAGGACTGAACACTGGGGCATTAGTGGAGAGCTGCATTAAAGCAATTTGGTGTCATATGATGATTAATAAAAGGGTACTGGTCCTAAAACTAAATGAAATGAATAGTATAAAAGCAAACTTGCTTTTTCCGTGAGAAGTTACTTTTGGTCAGCTCCTACTAGGAAGAAGATTGGACAGATAAAGAAGAGAAAATCCATGATGGAAAGAGACAATCATAACACTTAACACTTGTGGCCTATAAGGACTTAAGGGCTTGTTATAGGAAATGTCATGTTCTGGAGTTGACAGGTAATCTGGCTGTGATTCAACCTTAAGGATTTTTAACTGTATACAGCCAACTCATGTAGTTACAAATTACAAAATGACACTACATTATTAAAAGCACCATGTAGATACATACACATCTAAAAATGAGAGAAATGGCACCTAAGCCTGAGTCTTTTCAACAGTTCCACTTACAGCATGTTAACAAGCTTGAACATCATGACAGCGTGTGCATATCGTGGTGACAGTGTTCACTCACTGAATGCCACTTCAGCCTCTTCCCTGTCAGCACCACATGCATGTCACATTTTATGGTTCCTACATACAGGCAGGTCTGTCTGTTCAGTATCGGTGCAGAGGTTTTCGGGTTTATGTTATCATCACATTGGTGCAAATGTGATATATGGGTTTTGCTAGAATGTATATCCAAATGTACTGTGTGACATATAACACAATTATTCCCAAATAGGGGTCTGGAGATCCCCAGTGGTCCTTGGTGAGGTTCCAATACCAGGGTCCCCTGACAAAATAAGTGATTCATGAAAGATGACAATGTAAGCTTATTTTCTGCTGCACATTGCCAACTCCCCCCTGTAAATATGGGCATGTGCTGTATGTTATGAAATCTGAGTACATTATGATGATTGATTCCATTTCCCCTGCAGTATGACGACTGTCCATGGAACTCCAAATTTGTTTCAAACAACACTTATCTTCTCAAGTTTTGTTTCTGTATTGGAGTTGTTAAAGTCTCTTAGAGTCTTTTCCTGATTTCATCTGCAGCCTTTTGTGAGGTCTTCACATGGAAATCTTTTTAAAACCCCCCTTTGATGCAAAGTTGAGTTAGAGATGAGCTACTGGTATGGCTTGTGTTTGCAGCGCCATCATAACAAGAACCACATGTTGGTTTCTCTTCAAGATAAATCAGTGCCCCTCATTGTGAAATGAATTCTTTCTTTATCTTTTTGTGAATAAGACACTCTGTCAGATGTTGATGTGGTTACATTTAACTTGTGGTGGTATAGTCTTAAGACGTTCTTGTATGCTGCGCAACTAATAAGCTTTTATTTGTAGACAGAAACTAGACTTGGAATTGTGCAAAAAACAATGTTTGCCTTATACGAAGCAACATGCATCCTGTTTTCCTTGCTGAACATACCAGCCAGCAAGTCCCACAGATAATCTCTCTTTAATGTCCTAAGTCTGTAAAATCAGCACAGCCTAGCACAAAACAACATGCATGTGTATGCAAAGCCAATATGTTCAGAGATTAGGTCACACTAGTGCCTTTCCTAAATAGTCAAAGTCATCAGATTACACACTGTGCACTACGAGGTGCAAATAGCAGTCATAAAATGCTGAAACACTACTTGGGAGGGCGCAAACAGCTGGACTCTCTGGAGTCAGACGCATCCAGACAAGCAGCGACAGGAATGAGGTTGAGTGGGGGTGACGGGAAAAAATGGTAGGAAAACGGAACTGAGGGGGGAAGCACTCAGCATATTACAAGGTGCACCTGACTGTGTGCAGTATATGGTCCTGTCTTTTTTCCCGCCTCACTCTGCTTAACTTGCTCTTCCTGATGGGCTAGAGACCAAAACTAACTTCTATATTTACATAGTATGCTCATTTATCACTTAGCATGTGTTTGAGTTCAGTCCAAGCATATGAGAAGCACAACATGTCTCAGAGTTTATATAATAATCAGATTTACTTATTAACCTCTCGAGCTTTCATGTATTGTAACCAAAAACAAAATCAGAAATGCTATAATTTAAGCAAAAATATATTTTTTTCAATATAAACATTAGAACAAATAGCTCATAATTTTCCACCTAATCCTTCTTTTGACAGGCCAAAGTGCAGCAATAATTCTCTCTGGTCTTTTGTGCATGTGAACTCCAAACTGGTTCCAAACTGGTTCCATAGTGGCCAAGCTGAAGGCACGGATTCAAACTTTGTCTAAGTGTTGACAGGGTTGTTGGAAAAATGGAAATGATACTGTGACAAAACACACTTCAAGCAACAGACACCATTTCTTAATCAATTAGAATTTTCACTTCAAGCTGTACCTTAGTCATTTGCTGGCTCACTATCCAGAGCACATTACACAAACGTATCTCCAACTGGAAACTACAGACTGACTTCATTTCCAGTCTCAGAGACATATGTCCATGAGTCAGTAGCTAATCTACTTGGTATGACTGAAGACACCATGAGTGATGTTCAAGCTAGTAACAATCATTGAAGATCATTTGATGTATCTTATGTTGAAATTTGATCATAGCAACCTGCCAAGACCACACATGTGATGAAGCTTTTCAAAGCTTCATCACATAAATAGACCATCCCTCATATATTCTTGGAAATCCCAGAGGTGGGACTGCAGTATGCTGCATTCTATTATTACTACTACTACAAGTCCTGAGGCAAGAAACACACCCCTCCTTTTACAAGAGGAAAACACATGACCTCCAAGTGATTTGTGGTGGGAGGACATTTTGCTTTTCCCTTTGGTACAAAAGAGAGGTGTGCAATAGAAGTCTGAGTAAAATTAGATTAGACAAACAGATAGTGATACATGCAGAGACCAGTGATAATGATGATATATGTTTGGACAAGAAAATGAGCTGGAGACAGAGGCACATATATCCCCAAATCATGTTAGAAAGTGTAGAGAGTGACTGGTGGTTGTGTCATTGTTATATAGTCATTTTTTTAAAGACATTAATTGGAAAAGTCCTAGATGTGGAAAAAGCATTTCATTATGTAAACCAAGTTGTCACTGCACATGATGCTTTGCCACCATCAGCCTAAATATGCACATCTGTCCAAAAGTTTCTGTGTAAGTATGTTGTAAGCAGGCAACTGTTTCCAGTTTGCAGAAGTTGGAGAGATGACCCTTCAAGTCTCTGCTTAAAAAGACTAAGAATCCACAGCCGTAGAAGCAGCACTCAGAGGTTGTCCTATGCTCTCAGCTACACGCTAAAACCAGCATGCTAAGATGCTCACAATATGAATCCCTACATGCTGATTGTCCAACATCCCAGTTAAGGGTGTATATGTCCATCATGTTTACCATCTTTGTTTATGCACTACATACACAGTACTGCTGAGACTGGTGGGATTTATTAAAAGGATTAATTCACACCAGACTAACTCACTTTTCATTAAAAGAGATGTTCAGGGATCATTAATGTTAATATATGTCACCTTTTTCTAAATTTTGTTCAAGTCCATCCAGTGGATTTTAAGATATTTTTGTAAGGACCAACATGACAGACCAACATAACCTTTGTATGAGCCACATTTCTAGCATGGCTAAAAATCCCACAGGATATCACATATAGGGGGAAAAAAAAGATTCATGGTATCAGAGTTAAACAATGCCTGCATGTCACTGTACTCAGCGCTCAACTCCCTCACCCCCCATAAAATGCAGACTAAATCGGATTATGCTGCAGCATAAAGTCGACACAGAGGAGGACCTGTTTTATGATATCCCCCTCCATATGTGTGTAGTCCACTATGCGCAGTTTCAAACCATTTGGCAGGTGAACAGTGCAGTCAGTTTGACTGGCCTGCTGCTTTTATTTCACCAATTCTTTGCCTGTAAGTAAGAGATTTTTATGGTTGAACTCCCTACTGTCATCAAAGCACTGCTAACCACTATATGGGCTGCCAGAGGAGGGGAGTTGAAAAGGCAACTTATACATGGGCTTTACAACGTAACACTCCTTACAAGAGGGTTTCAGCACTTCTAAATGCCACGGAGGAAACAACGACCCTTATTGCCTGCATCTCTACATCTCCACCTCTTTCACTCTGACCTTTGTCTTTGTCTTTGCATCTATCAGCGAGCCTGGGGAAGCACTAACATACAGACTGTGAATGTCACTCACATGTTCAATCCACTGAAACAAGGATTCTATCTAAAAAAAAAATGCAAGTGAGACAAAAATAAATTGCAAACTGAAATTATACTGTTAAACACTATGATGATTTTTGGTTTTGTTTTGTACAGACTGGACTTGTCCACAGCAAATTCTGCTAAATATGATGTCTGGGTCAGGTTCATGACCTATGACAGAGCAAACAAGGGTGTTGAAATGGTCTCCTCATGTTGCAGTTGGAGACCAGGTGCTCCAACTGATAAAGATATCGATCTGGGTTTGCCTTGTCAGTATTTACCTGTTGCCTGCGACATAGGAACCTGACCAAAGCACAAGGTCTCTTATGAGCTTTCAAATGGCCCAGTGAACTTTGTTACTTGGTTTTGACCAGTCGTGGTCTTGTATCTGGAGCAACGGGTCTGTGTATACAAGTCTGTGCTACACAGTTAAACACATGTTTCACAACTGTAGTTGTTTTGGTATTGCAGGTAGTTGAGTATGTCATATCTAAAGATAAGAAATGAATATATTACCAATATTCCTTCTCTAATTACCATGGTTTTAGTTGAATGTGAAAACAAACACTCATCTGCAGTAGCTGACCTTATTTATGAACACATGATTAACAGTCTTATATTGATGGCATCTATCTTTAGATTTCCCTGGGACACTACATACCTTTGTCTGCTAATATAGCTTCAAACTTCCCCACTTCACATCAGAGAAAAATTCCCATTTGCGTTCCCATTGATTCACTGACCCAGTCCATCTCAGCCGGCCACAGTCGTGAGAACCACGTTTACGGTCTCTGCAACCCTGGACCTTTTGGCTGAATCTTTTATTGGGATCTGGTCTGAAATGCAGACGTGCACATGCATACACACAAGTTCTCCCTCTCTCTCTTACACACGCGCATGCACACATGCACACACAGGAAGAAGAAGCATCCCTGGAGATGTGCCATTCTCTGTCTGTTTTTTTAAAGGGCAATTCTCAGACACAGCAGTAGTCCTCCACAATGAAAATATAAACAGCAAACCAGCGCAAGTCAGGCCTGGAATTTATTACAATTAAAACATCCCAAATCCAAGCTGAAGTGAATTGTGGTCATACTGGTTTTTCAAGGAATTTGTTTGGTTAAAACTGTGAAAAGATGGTGAATTTCAATGACCATTTTTTCATTTGAACTTGAATCTTGAATGCTCTCAAGACACAATTCCTTCTCTTCAAGTAGGAACCTGAAGATTGCACTGATTTGAGTGCAAAAGGAACACTACATACATCTCTCTACCCTCTGCCCAGTCGCTCCCTGTCTCCAGTGATTGTTGAGATCTAAAATAATATGTTTATGTGAGTTCAAGACTGAAGGAATTAGAGTGTATTCATTAAATCCTTTGTTCTCTGGTCCAGACTGCTAAGAGGGCTAGTATAACACTTGAGGTCTTAGGGTGGAGTTGCCTCACTTAAGCTTACTTAATGTCATTCTTACAGTACTGTTTCCTTTATTTTCATGCAGTACAGGAGGACCACCAAGGCAACAACTGAAATTTGGCCAACTTCTCCAAAGAACACAAACAAGTCCAAGAGTAACAATTAGAATCTGTCCATTCAGCAATGTTTTCTTTCATGTTAAAACAATGACTTTTATCCAGGACAAGTTGGATGCATGCATGAAAAGAGATAGAAAGAGAACCAGAATTTCCACCAAACACCATCAGAACAGTAACAGACCTTCGCACACTTCAGTCCCGCAACCCTGCTTTTAAAAACTGATCTGATCTGAATTTCACACTGATAAATTGGCTCAATTTTGGATTGGAAATTATCTTATAAATTCTGTAGCTTTTATTATGTTGTATATCACACTATTATATTACTTACATTGCCAAGTTAGCTTGCAGTTCAATTCACTCACATGCTGTAGAACCCCACCCTTCCTTAAAAGACAATTCTGTTCAATTACATTTTCCGTATTTTGCAATTTGCACACTGTCACTTAGCAATTTATGGTTCCAGCTGTATTCGATCAGAAATAGATGCTACTCAGGCTTAAGAAATCTGAGAAGATTTACATCTGTGAGGTGTGCTTCACGTGTCATATTGAAACTGGTCTAACAGTACACTGTATGCTAAATAAGAAGATAAAATACTACGAAAACATTGTTTTGGCATATTTGGCATGGGTGTGTGTGTTTTTACTTTTTTGTATTTTCCTGGCTCGAAGACCAAACATTCTGTGGTGGTTGCAGACTTGACTTTTCCGTTGATTAGTTATTCATTAGCTGATTTAGGCAAATGTGCAATATACACGGAATGAGCAACTAATGATGCAAGACAGACTGAAGGAAGAAACTTCTGTGCAAAATTTGCCAACTCAGCCAGTGGGTTTTTAAGTCAACTGGAGTCAAGCACAAGCCAATGTTATGACCAGACCAGACAGACAATGCACTGACTCAAGTACTGTGTGAAAGGCAGCCTCACAGTAACACACTGAAAGAGATACTGTTTGAAGACTGTCTATGTGTCAGAGGAAAAAGACAGTGTCGACAATGACAATGAAAAAAATTGTGGTTCTATCTAGATTTACTGGCGGTCTATAATCTGATTTTCTTCTCCTTTCATCCTGCTTTTCCCTCTCACTCTTTCCTTTAGTTCAATGTCTGCTTGGCATCTGGTGTCTAATATCCCTTAACCCCAAATTACACTACATCTGGGCTATTTATGCCTTTACTCATTTACCTCTTCCTTGTCTCTGCTCTAATTTAGCATTTTCTAAACTGTGACTTGAAATCCAAAAAAGGGTCATGGATGTCTGCCTCTCTCTCTCTCTCTGGGTTCCAGCATGACAAGAAAACTAATGCTGTGTTTATATTATCAGCGTCCCAGGATGGGCCAAATTTAAGAAATTTGGCTCCCAGGCTCACTATTACTTCTGGGTCAGTAAGTGCAATTACAGTATTCACTTGGTAGATCAATCTAAATGCTGCCAAAACTTAACTAAAATAAAAATGTCCAAGACACATACTTTTAAATTAACTGGCCCTGAGGCCCTTTTCACTGATGCAAACACACAAACCAGCCCAGATCCAGCTCATCTACTCCTCCTAACTCTCCTGCAACCCGACTCCGTGCACGTTCAGACTTCAGACTCACCATCCCCATGCATGTAGACAGTGCCACTGAGGAGTTGACACTCGACCTCAGCGACCCCTGGTAAAAGCAGAGGTCATCCTGGTGGTAGGCCCTCAGGCTCTTGGTGCTGTTCTTTCCCAGGACCTGAATGGTGAAGCCAGGTGCGATCAGGCTCTTCCAGGCCTCCCTCAGCTCCATGTGGAAGTCCTGCCCCAAGCCACTCAGCCGGAAATGGACCATTTCACCGGTGCTATCAGTGTTTGATGAGCCCATATCTGGGGTCAGGGATCTGCGTTGCCTTCTGCGCTGGTGATGAGCAACTTCATGGGAGATGTAAACACCTTGGTGGTTGACCTCATAGGGAGAGACAATCTCATATTCTGGAGAGAAAGGGAGAAGACAACAATAAGCTGGGAGATTATTTTAGTGTTTGCAAAGTCCATTAAGGACAAATCTTGACTCTAACCATAAGAGCTTCATTGGATCTGTCAGAATATTGTTGAAAGAAATCTATGTTGCTTAAAGTAATGATGTATATTTTGTACATGTTACTTGGAAAAATAAAATAAAACACTGTCAGTCTACACTAATTTGATATGTCAACATCATTTAGTGTGATATACAGCATTCTGGGTCAGCAGCTACCTTGGCTGCATCATTGAACTGGAGAACTTTTCTGTTTCTTTTTGAATTCTCCTTGACCTGCCTTTAAGACTTTTGCTGGAAGGGTCAAGAAAGAGTTACAAGAAAAGGAAGGACTCTAGACAATTCCAGCACAGGCCATTCAGTGGAGAGTGAATCATGTTTGACCCAGTGTTTTACTACAGTTTTTTTTTACTACAGCCCAGGCTGGATAACTGCAGGTCATAAAGAGGGCTGGTGGCAGGTCACAGGCCTGGCCTTCTTATACCAGTTAAATGTCTAATAGTGCTGTGGCCACATAGACCAACCTGATTTCCCCTACAGGTCAAATCAAAAGTAGCTGACTGACTGCACCAAAATTGGTTTTCCATAGGATATCATGACAGTAGACACTGCTCCTGTTTATCGTCTGTGTAAGAACTGAGCTACTACTAAAGTAGAACTATGTAATTGTTTTTAAGGCTGTAGAAACACTGCATTGCATTTTGATGGCAATGCATCCTGCAAGGACACAAAATGCAAATGTTTTATCTCAAACGGATGCTGGGAGAGGCATCGTTTCACATTAATGTTTTCCACCAGTAATAGAAAGTGTTGGATACTCTAAGCTATCACATGCCTTATGCTCTTGATACACTTTGGGTCTATGAGTAAGCGTAAACCGTATCATTGTAATTTTGCTATAATGACAAATGTAACACAAATGTGCTTGGTCCTGCCATGGGAAAATTATACTTTGTCATTTTATCAGATGAAAGTGCACAGAAATAACAGCAACCTTGGACCTATAGTCAACAAGGGCCAGAGTCAGTTACTGTACAGTATGACCTGCTTTAGCAAGTCTGAATAATGAGTAAATATAGCACAGAGACAGACATGTTTTGGCAGTCAGTGGGAAAAACATGCAGGGTGACAGACAGTGTGTCATCACAGGCAGTGTGAATGCCTGAGGTTTGAACTTGGCTATTTGGTACATTTTGGATACGCTGACTTAAAGCCCCTACACACAATGTGGCATACACTTATTAGTGGATGCATTTATTTAAAGTACCTTGCAGTGCCTGTGACTGCATTCGTTTTAGCATGGTTGATCATAGTGGGAGGCAGACATCTAAGCACTGTAATGTTACAGCCGTGATCTTACCCAGAGATCTGCAGGACTGCAAAGAGCAAACACTTCAGGTGCCCCCAACACACACACACGTATGCACACACACACAAACTCAACTGTGTTTGTACCGCCCTAACTCAAAAACCAGCTGCAGTGACCCATGTCTGACAGTATACAAACAAAAGAGTCTGCCGGAACAAAATGCACACTTGCACACAAGCACACACACACACACACAAGATCCAACAGTGGTTAGTTTGTTGGTTTAGCAGCTCCTGAGTGCCATTAGTGCTGATAGCGGCTCCAACCTGTGGGTACCTTGGCTTAAACTTAACAAAAGATTGAGCATGTGAACTCCTACCTCACCCACTCTAACAGAGCTGTATGAATGTTAAACACATTAACATTGAGCAGCAGTTGTCAAATCACTGTCTGCGAGATGATCTGAAACTGAAACTGAGGGCTTCCCCTCACTTCTGCTTCACATCATCGCCACATGTGCGCAGTCAAAAGAGTTTTGACATTTGTTTATTTGTTTGTGTCTCTGCTTTTCCTGGTAACTGAGGAAAACAAAATGAAAAGGAAAAAAAAATCAACAAAAGATCTGAAGGAGAATCCACAGCCAAAGCAATTGCTGACTCAGCACACCACATGGGGTTAGATCCACAAAACAAAGAACAGATGAAAGTCTCGCACTTCCTGCTTGCACTAATTACTGAACTGACTAAGCTGTCATAGCAGGCATCAGTACATCTTCTTTGATGAGTGACTCCCTAGTGCCTTGTAACAATATAATATGAAAGAGCCATTTTGAGTGAGTTATGGGTACATTTTATTAAGTTGCCCATAATCAAATCAATCAAAAGTTCCCTTTTACAGCAAAAAGTGAAATGATCTACTATAAAATACAGCTATTCATTGTTTTCTCATGAACCCCAGTTTGAGCTCTGCTGGAGCAGCAGTTAGTGATGCCTCTGTGTCAGGGTACAGGTCGCCCCCCAGCGGTGAAGAGAGGCAGCACGTAGCGCAGGTGAGCGCAGCCTGATGCTGCTGGTTGTTAGTGGGATGCAGTGGGTGGTTTTACTTTTAATAGCACATAGCACAGAACAGTAAAGCGTGAACGGGTGGATCATAATGCGGGCTGATCGGCAAGAAAAACACAACAGAGGTCTGTGTGACTTTGTTTTTGTAACTCTCGGCATACCTGTGTGTTGAGGTAAATTGAGGAATCGGAGTATATCCGATGCTTCCTGATGAGACCCGGCACTGTCAGCCCCCTTACCCGAAAGAAGGCTCTACAAGAAAGGAAATGTAAATGAGGCTGCGTGGCCCATTCTGCAAATTATCACGGAAAATGACATCAACTCGGCGCTCAGCCATACGAAGTGTTGACAACTTTATGAGGTCTGCATGCACGAGAGTACCGGAGATAACACAACCGACTTACTTTGCCCAGTGAGAAGAAACAAAAGAGGTGGAAAAAGAGCAACGTGCAGTTTTTCCACTCTGCACAAGTCCGTAAGAAAATCATGACGGTAGATCACCTTTACCCCTCCAAAAAAAAAAAAAAAAAAAAAAAAAGTTGGGGCCGGTAACACTTCCCAACAGTCCCAGTAAGCACTTCAATAAACCAGTCCAACAGCAGCAGTCCTGCAGGATCTCTGATGAATGGAGCATCAACGACTTTCAGATGGAGGATTCTTCACTTGTGTCACTATGGTCTAAATTCATCTTCAAGCGCAGTGTCCCAGGGCGGCAAATAGCATGAACTCAAGTTCTCTCTCCCGGCAACTCATTTTCCTTTATTTCCCTCAGACAGTGCGACCAGTATCTCTCTCTCTCTCTCTCTCTCTCTCTCTCTCTCTCTCTCTCTCTTTCTCTCTCTCTCACACACGCTCACTCGCTCACTCTGCCGCTCCCTCTCCCTCTCTCTCTCTTTACCCAGTGACCCCCGCGGACCATTTTGACTCCCAGTGAAATCATGTGATTGTCTTAAATAGGCTGCGTCTCGGCTCAGCTACAGCAGTCTGAGTCGCACAGGGTCTGAGTTTGTTTCTCCCGGGACACTGAACACAAGGGTCTCTCTCTCTCTCTCTCTCTCTCTCCCTCTCTCTCTCTCTCTCTCTCTTTCTCTCTCTCTCTCTCTCTCTCTGTGTGTTTGTTTGAATGTCTGCGTTTTGAGGAGGGGGTGTGTGTGTGGT